>VKOC01047750.1:0-32920 GCA_009364415.1 Spea multiplicata
ACTCCACTCTGCCTCCTCCCCCCTCCCATACTCCACTCTGCCTCCTGCCAGCAACGGATCTTCACTAGACACCAGGGAGCCGGGTAGAGAGGCAGAGTGGCGTATGGGAGGGGGAGGAGCCACAGTGGTGTATGGGAGGGTGGCTCCCATACACCCCTCTGACTCCTCCCCCCTCCCATACACTGCTCTGCCTCTCTACCCGGCTTCGTTACTGACCGGCACTTTCACTGCAGCTTCATAGAAGCCACAGTGTAAGTGAAGGTGAGTAACGGAGGCTGTCTGTGAGATGCAGATCCCCACCAGCTGACAGAGAGGATGATTCTCTGTCAGCCTGTGAGTGTCTGCATCGCACAGACAGCCTCCGTTACTCACCTTCACTTACACTGTGGCTTCTATGAAGCTGCAGTGAAAGTGCCGGTCAGTAATGGAGCCGGGTAGAGAGGCAGAGCAGTGTGTGGGAGGGGGGAGGAGGCAGATGGGAGGGGGGAGAGAGAGCCGGAAGTGACAGACCGGCCGACAGTGAGGGGAATCCAGGTCCCCTGCAGCGTTGCGGGGGATCTGGATTCCGGTGTTATAATCCGATCTCTGTTTGAGATCGGATTATATAAGGAGAGGAGTTTTTCAGAGCATTTGCTCTGAAAAAAACATCTTTTTATAATCGATAAAACTTGATTCGATTAATCGATGATGAAATTCGTTGCCAACGATTTTCATAATCGATTATTATCGATTTTATCGATTAGTTGTTTCAGCTCTAGTACGCATACACTTGAATTCTTAATGTATCTTTAATATCTCTTAATCTAGAAATATATATATATATATAAAATAAAATTTGTTAATACAAATGGCTTGGAAAAATATTTATTTGTACTAAGATCACACAGGGTAGAATGTTGCATGTCCTATATTGAGGACCATGTATGCGTAATGTTTGTGGTGCAGAATTTGATAGTGGACTTTATCAGTCTGGCAATCAGTTTAATTCAGGTTGTTTGTCCATTCTATTGGTTTCAACTCTGATAAGGTTACTTTCAACACTTTGCACCAGAAGTGTATATACATATATATATATCCCACTGTGTTTCATAGCCACCAACCAATGCTTACCGATTGTACAGATCAGCGTGCATAAGTGTTACTGAATTCTGCATGGTTAGGTACAAAATGCATTTGGCGTGAGCCAATAAGCAAATATTTGTCTTTTAATTTTGTACTTTAGGCAAATGCAATGTAAACATAACTCAGTTTCTGGATTCACATGCATATTTTTCCTCTCGATTCTTTCAATATTATCTCTGCAGAGCTCTAAAAAAAAATGCATGATTATTCGATCATCTGGAGTGAGTGTTATCAATACGGATGCATCAGCCATACCAGCTAGTAGTACTACAGTCTCTGATTTGGTTCAGTGCCATTGTATGTGTATTATGTTGCCATTTTGGTAGTCCATTAGAAATCTTTACTTCTGTTGTTTACCCCCTATTGTTTTTTATCTATTTCCCCCCAGAATACTTGCTAAGTCTGTTCTCAACAGCAGGGTATGAGGAAGTGTCCAATGAGTATGTGCTTCGAGAGACTGTAAATAAGAAGGAAGGACTTTGTGTTCCGCGTGTATTTCTCCAGAGTAAATTTCGGAAACCTCAGCAATAATTTTAATCATCAGTGTTTGTATTTTTTGTTAAAAATAAACCGTATATTTTCTATTAAATACAATCTCTTGTCTTTTCTTAATGTGTGCAACATCATTTCAGAATATTTACGGTATCTCACAAAAGTGAGTACACTTGTGTAAACATTTTATTATATCTTTTCATGTGACAACACTGAAGAAATGTCACTCTGCTACAATGTAAAGTAGTGAGTGTACAGCCTGTATAACAGTGTAAATTTCCTGTCCCCCTCAAATATAACTCCACACAGCCATTAATGTCTAAACCTTGGCAACAAAAGTGAGTACCCCCCCTAAATGGAAATGTCCAAATTGGGCCCAATTAGCCATTTCCCCTCTCTGGTGTCATGTGACTCGTTTACAGGTGTGAATGGGGAGCAGGTGTGTTAAATTGGGTGTTATCGCTCTCACACTCTCATACTGCGCTACATAAAGATGGCCTAGACTATAAGAAGATTGCCAAGACCATGAAACTGAGCTGCAGCACGGTGGGCAAGACCATACAGCATGGGTGGGTTCCACTCAGAACAGGCCTTGCCATGGACAATCAAAAAAGTGGAGTGCACATGCTCAGCGTCATATCCAGAGGTTGTCTTTGGGAAATAGACATATGAGTGCTGCCAGCATTGCTGTAAAGATTGGAGGGGTCAGCCTGTCAGTGCAAAGACCATACGCCGCACACTACATCATATTGGTCTGCATGGTTGTCGTCCCAGAAGGAAGCCTCTTCTGAAGATGATGCGCAAGAAAGCCCGCAAACAGTTTGCTGAAGACAAGCAGACTAAGGACATGGAATACTGGAACCATCTCCTGTGGTCCAATGAGACCAAGATAAATTTATTTGGTTCAGATGGTGTATGGCGTGTGTGGCGGCAACCAGGTGAGGAGTACAAAGACAAGTGTCTTGCCTACAGTCAAGCATGATGGTGGGAGTGTCATGGTCTGGGCCAGCATGAGTGCTGCCGGTACTGGGGAGCTTATATATATATATATATACATATATATATATATACATATACATATACACACACTACCATTCAGATGTTTGCGTTCACTTAGAAATATCCTTGTTTTTTTTATTTGTAAGTTACCCCAAACTTGTGTGTGTTGAACAACACAAAGTTGGACTTGTGAATAGTGACAAATCTACTTTAAAGAAAAGATTTAATAAACATACACATTGCTCCAAAATAGGTGATTTGTCAATTCTAAAAGTACCATTAGGTTTAGCAATAACATTTTTAGAAGAACAAGCATTTCTGGCATCTCTCCGCCTGAGCCGAAGTTCAAAATTAAACGCCTAGCTGATCCATCAGGTATTGTATATGAACCGGTATTGAGTGTTTAATCACTGTTGTGTTGGCCATATAGGCATCTGAAAATGGGGAAAAAAGGTTATCAGATATTAAAAGTATTAAAAAGGTTGTTGTCATGGCTCAATTACCAGTTTTAGGTATTGTCCGTATGATGGGTGAAATACATGCCCTATCGTGGCTCCCTTAACCCTCAGGGAAACCGAAGATGGCGCTCCAAGGAAAGGCATTTTACAAACCTTATACTTTAACTCTCCACCTTTTCAATGAGGTTTCAGATTACTAAGTGAAGTTTTCGTGTATGAGGTGAGAGCCTGGAACCCTCACAGGTGTTAATCTATATCATGTTGCCTGGAATTTGGGCAATTGCCGACAGGTAATGAAAATACCTAACACATTAAAAGTTAAAGAATTTGAGTTGGTTGTGAAGCAAGTTGCAAATACTGTAATTTACAAGAACAAAGATGGGCAAATGGAAAACAAAGCATGCCATATTTGTGAAGGACACATATATACTTCACATGTTGCTGACCAGCATATTGAGTGTGGAAAGTGCATAGCTGGACTAACATTAAAGTATCACTACGGATACGTTGAGGATATTTGGGGATGTATTCAAGCACAGGTGGAGGTTTGGCAGTGAACTTACGTTACTTTTTTGGCTGGTGCATGATAGGAGTGTGATTGCTGTTAGCAATTATATATATATATATATTATATATAAAATATTATTGATTTTTTGTCCAATTTTGGTGTGTTAACCACACTTTTAAAAAAAATTCAATAACAATATTAATATATATATGATTGTTAACAGCAATCACACACCTATCATGCCAAGTCAGCAGGACCAACATTCAAAGCTGCCGCCCGGCCGCAAAGTTCAAAGCAGCCAGACCTGGACTGGCCATCGGTCAGGGCCGGATTGACGTAGGGACTGATGGAGCTGCAACAACTGCGACCGGGTCGGCCACTCTAGGAGGCCAGGCCTAGGAGGCCGCACACCCCTAAGGCCGGCCCTGGTGGTGGCTGCCCGGCCCCTTAGAGTGGCAGGCCCGGTAGCAGTTGCTGCTTACTCCGGCAACAAGGTAAGTAGGGTGAGGGAAGGGGGTGCAGTGAGAAGGGGCAGAGGGGAGAGAGGGGTTAGATAGTGAGAAAGGGGGAGAGGGGATAGATAATGAGAGGGGGTACATAGTGAGAAGGGGGAACATAGTGAGAAGGAGCAGATAAGATGGGGAGAGGGGGTAGTGTGAATTTGTACGAGAATGAATGAAAAAATGTGTGGATGAATTGTGTGAATGCGTATGAGAATTTATGAATTTATGTGTGGATGAATTGCTTGAATGATTTGTGAGACTGCATTAATGAATATGTGTTAATGATTTGTGTGAATGAGTAAGTGTTTGTGTCTATCATGAATGTTTAAGTGATTTGGGGAAATGCAAAGATGGTACATGAAGGGTGGGCTTTAACAATAAATAAATAAAAATGGGCTGCTCGGTCTTAAATGCCCGGGCCTATTTTTTTGTCCCAGTCCGGCCTGAAAGCAGCCATCGTTAACGTCATTAATATATATATATATATAATATATATATATATATATACAATTTCGGTGTGTTACTTACTTTTGATAAAAGTGTGGTTATTTATTTACAGGAACACCCCACAAGTGCTGCAGTTTTGGAGATGCTCTGACCATCACAATTTGGCCCTTGTCAAATTCGCTCAGATCCTTTCACTTACAGATCTAACACATCAACTTTGAGGACAAAATGTTCACTTGCCGCCTAATATATCCCACTCACTGACAGGTGCAATGATAGCAAGATTATCAGTGGTATTCACTTCACCTGTCAGTAGTCAGATCGGTGTATCTGCCCTATTTATAAGTTGCTGAATTTTGTTAGTCGGTTCATGCAGACTTTGTAAGGATGGGTAACAAAATGTGAACTAATAAATAAGATAGTTTTGTCCCCTTGTAGCACAGCTCTGAGCTTCTTGGAGGCTTTATTAGTCCCTTACTCTTACTGATGTAAAAACAAAAAGTACAAGTTATAGGTAGTTTTAATATATTAGTATGAAGGTTATATTTTTATATAAGGAAAGGTGCTTTCAAGCTTCCCTTAGGTTCCGTAAGGCGAGGGGTGCACTTGAGCCAGCTACTGGCAATGTTCCCGCACTTCCTTGTGATTCCCTCCAGATGTAACAATAGCATTACCTCTGACCTTGCACCAGGCACCAAGGTCACTAATTATGGCTCTGATAGTACTGATAACGCTGATTTATTATTACTGCTGTGTTACATCCATTCATAGATGTTATGAATTTTAAAATAAAGTCTAGGGATAGGGTCAAATGGGGAAATGATCCATAATTTTTTATGGAATTTGGCACATCTTGTTGCAAAATTGGCCTCTAAACATTGAGGAACAATTGACTGCAGCTTTAGCATCACAGTTAATTTCCATCAAATCTGACTGCACTGCTACCCTGGTCCCGAGGGATCCTTTCTTATATTACTGCGCTCTAAAGAGAAATATTCTGGTATGCCGACTCCAAGTAGATGAGATTCTAGCAGTCTGGCTGAGTATGAATCTGCCGAGTCGATCATTTTATTTAACAACTGTTTTTAATTTCCACTCTTATTGGACAGTAGGACTGAGAATGGACAACATTACAATAGACACAGCAAAATATTAAAGGGAATGCCCAGTGTCCCAAGCAGCCCCACCAACAAAGAATGTATATTAAAGTACTTATTAAAGTACACAGTTTTGGGCTGAAACCTGCTTTCTCATGAGCACCAGGCACTTGACCCCAGGCCAGCGAACCCCGGGCAGGAGAGTTTGCAGAAGACTTGTGGTTTTAACTCTAATATCCCTTAGCCAAGCTTTTCCTGCAGGAGAGAATCACCGGAACTTAACATATAGTGTTATATATTTATTGAGGCACTGAACGACTGCATTTTGAATATGTATTTTTTTGATTGTGTGGTATTATTATTTTAAGTTATAATATGAAACAAACAAAACCTAGTTTACATTTTCACATATACATAATAAGCCAGGACCCTTCTCCTTTTTTCTGTAAGTCCAAATTGTTATGTGATGCACTACTTGTTATGTCTTCTCTACCCATTATACAGCACCATGGAAAATGATTGTGCTATATAAATCAATAATAATAATAATATTGTCATGAAGCTGAGACCTGCTACTGGCAACTTACGGGCAGCCGGAGCCAGCTCTCTATGCAGCGTGAATTTACCAGAAGGCTGTGTGTCTCCGGAAACTGGTGAATCGCGGCCGGTGATCGGCTTTGACTTGCTGCTAGGAGCGAAGCAGGCTGGGCACCACATTTTAAAAACCTTGGCTCTGTCTGACTACCAATTTAGTGTACAGAACACGCCATTGCGTGCTACCTGTTCTGCATACACGTTCTAGCATCCTGTGGCACCTGCCATCTACCTGCAGCATAATCTATACAGGTATCCCGCAATTCGAGCAGTGCTTTGTTACCCATACTCAGTAACTATTTATACCTGGAAACTTCCGGGTGAAACACCAGTTCTCTGGGTCGACACCCAAATCCTCCGGGGAGCGGAGTCGTGAGAGACAGATGTCCATACATGCAATTCTACATATGGCCACATGGTGGTATCAGGAATAAAGCAAAGTTAGAACTACTGAACTAAAATTTACATTTAGGATGGTTTGTTGCACTAGTTGTGTTGGCCCAAACCTGTGCCCGTACATTGGGACTGATAAAGAAGTGCAAATAAATTCTGAGCTTTTAATATAATGTGGGTGGGAATGTGAGA
This sequence comes from Spea multiplicata, assembly GCA_009364415.1. NCBI lineage: Eukaryota > Metazoa > Chordata > Amphibia > Anura > Pelobatidae > Spea > Spea multiplicata. The sequence goes on from VKOC01047750.1 coordinate 6,806, forward strand.
AGATGTAACAAATATTACCCTGGTAAGGAAGGACACTTTTGGTTTTCAGTGGGTGAGATTAAAGGCAAGGCTAAGGCTTATGATATGATTTTCTGTGAGTATGTATAAGTGTCTGTTAGCGTGTGTGTTAGAGTGAGCATGTATGTGTGAAAGTGTGTGCCAGAGTATATGTTAGGTAACAAGGGGTCACAAGGGGGCAATGGGGTCACTTGGTTTTAGCTGCCCCAGACCAGAAGGTGCCAGCCTTGCCATTGATACTACTGATGTGTGTACCTAGCAATTAAGTGATCCTAGGTGTTGTCCTGGATAATGCCTATGAAAAGCACCCTCACATAAACACACCATTGCTCAGCCACCCCAACTCCCTGAACACAAAAAAGGGATGTCAATGGAATAATGAAGAACAGAGGGATTTGGGTCACAATGTTGAATTTCCCTCCTAAAAAAGGGGCACTTAGAAGGTATGTAAATGGACCACCACATAATAATTGGTTTTTAAGAACCTTATCTTTTTAAAATATAACCCAATTAATAAAACTTAACTACATCTTCCAGGTAAATGTATACTTTAGCATTAATATTTAACCACAGCATTTAGAAAATGTCACTTATAGTTTCTTCCACATGATCTTTAAATTTCAAGAATGAAATCCATTCTAAATATTATTATTATTATTCATTATTTTATATTACACCATCATATTCCATAGCACTGTACAATGGGATATATTTAGAATATAAAGAAAACATAATAATAACAATAAGAGCCTAAAAAGGAAACAACCATAAATCAAATAACATTTTGAGTGCTGCAAGGCTGAGAAAAAGGGTTAACTATAAATTCCCCAAGTGAAGTTCCTCCAAATAACCCTGATGGCTGCAAGAGCCATGAGTTTCTTAAAGCAGCCACATTCTCCCTGCAATAACCTCATGCACATCCTAATCAAGCCCAAGCTGATCTCTCCCTCCCTCCTTCCAGTGACAGCTAAGAAGGGTGGAGACTTATGATTTCCACCCCTAGCTGCTTGTTCCCATTTCCAGGCAGATTGCTTGCCCTCTGTGTTCACTGCTGGTCTGATTCCCTGCAGTCCATGCAGAGGGGGCTCTGTAAGACAGGCTGGCTGTGGATGTGACCAAGGAGCCTTGCAGGGGAAAAGAGGGGAGCAGTGACTGATCATAGCAGACTGCCTTTTGTTCTCCATCCACTGATCATCAGCTGCAGTCATAGCTATATATATATGCATGCATCACAATGGAAACCATAGCAAAAAGGAGCAAGGTTCAAGATAATGTCCAGCATCAAGAAGAAGAAGAGGAAGAAGTGGACCCTAGAATACAGGTATTCCATACAACACTGCTCTGCATTTTGGGGCATATTGGCAGGGTTGTTCTGTCTGGAGGGGAGGAGGTGTGTCTGGGTTTGCCCCTTTAATTAGGACAGGGCTCTAGATATCTTGCTACAACAGCTCAGCATTGCTTATCAAAGGGACATGGGCTATTTTTAATACACAGTTGCAATATCATGTCTCACTGCTTTAGTGTAATGGCTCAGAGGAAACACACCAACCAGGAAAGGGTTAAGGACAACAGAGTCCTAGCACAAACCTGAATGTTTTCCTGAATGCAGTTCATCTTAATACATTATTGCAGTATATTATATTTGTATTCTAGTATTCTTAAAAGCAAAACAAAATGAACATGCTCAGAGGAATATATAATACATAAGTATCCAGTATTGAATCTAATAAGAGAAGAACACTATAGCATGTGCTGTAAACAGTAGTATAGATTGTGGGTTTTGTGTTGTCTGTACATTTTGCGTCTGTGCCAATGCTGCATACAGTGTTGTGCCAAGTGATTGTCATCTCTTTTGTGGTGGAGAGTATTATAGAAGACAGTTCATCAAGGTGTAGCAACTCCTAAAAAGGATTTTCCCCAGGGGTACAACGTCTCACTTTTGGGTATTTTTTATATAAAACTCTACGGACCCTTCCCTGCCTCCGTTAGTCTTCTCTGTCTGTGGTTGGACTCTGTATATGTCTGTCTGGCTCCAAAAATCTCCAGAAATGATCCATCCTTGCAGTACGCAGCGGTGTAGTACCTGTGTGTGTGTAAAGGTACTGTGGTAAATAAAACTAACACACAATGTTATGGTTTCAGATGGATCTATTTTACAGGCAAATGAATTGTGTTGAACATAGAGCGATTTATTACAATGTATGTCGAATAGTTTGTGTGTCCGCATGCTTTAGTTGAAGGCCAACCATGCACGCTGCAGCGTGCCAGACGCAGGTAGAGGACAATGGATAATAATAGACTATTACATCAGCAGGTACATTGTGTGGGTATGTGGCAGTGATGTTGGAAATGTGACATCATTTGAAGCTTGTGGTATTTAAGATGCAGGTTTCTCTGTTATATCTTGTAAAATCTTAGTTTTCCAGAAGGAAATACTGTATAAAGTCATAATGCTGCAGCTGCAATTTTTGTAAATAAAATTTTTTTTTTCCCATTTGTCCTGGCTTTTTTTAATTATCTTTTTGTATCTCGTTATAACCATCAACAAAGCATGTACGGCCTTGTTGGTGGATAAGGGATACTGGCAATGAGGTGTAAAACACTGGTACATTTATGGGCACAATACATATACTGTATATGGGAAATATAGTGTGTTGGCATTTTATCAGATAGCCCTCTACTTATTTTTTTTACATTATTCCATAGCATTATTATATATAATGAAACTAATTAATGTGATGTTGAAGGCTAGGTTTCAGAAAGGAATAACCTCAGATGAGGTCTTCTGATGAAAGCTGCATTACTTTGGATTTTGATGATGTAGTACTTAGACACACCATATGAGAGAATCGCTGTTATGGAGACTCTGTAAGACCGGTGGCTTTTTTATAGGAGGAAAAATGAATGTATAAGGTGAATCATTCCTATATTGCTAGAAGTCATTTTTGGTTAACTAGCTCAGTTGTATGGTCTATGTTTTATTATCTATTTTGCTAGGATAATATGGATGTATAGCTAGCGATCAATAGAACATTGCACCATCAGTTCTATTCTAGAGGCTATGGCTATTGTGTTTCTTGATTTTGTAAGTGTTGGGGAAGCTGCGTTTATCATTCTAAATTACTATTGATAGCTGAAGTATGTACACCCTTGATGTATAAAGGTAAAATGCATATCTCAAGTCGCCAGACTCTTCCGTTCTCATGTTATTCTATGGAACCTGTTAATCAGTCAAGAAGGAGTTTATGATAGAATGGGAGAGTTTACTTCACTATTCTTATTTTGTTTTTGTGTCAGGGCCTTTGAGGGCCAGAGATGAGAAGCAATGCAGTGCTGTCTTTCAAATAGTTAATCGACCTCTTGAATAGGGTAAAAAACTGATGAGGAATGTGCAGGTTTGGTGTGGCTTGTCATGTGAAGATCCTACTAGTCTTATGAAGAACATTGTCATCCATTCCCTCTTTCCTTATTAAAACATGTCTAAAGTAAATCTGCCTGGAAAACCCCAAGTGATATTTGTGAAGTACAAATTATACTATATTTTTATTGCATAATGTTTAAAGCAGAGTATTTTAATGAGGTCTACTTTGGGCCAACATTTTTGTAAAGTGTTATTCTACTTCTCTAAATACAGCTTGGGAAAAAAATCTGGCCAGATCTTTGTGCATTTGTACATTTATTAGGGCATTATGTGTCAAGGCGTCCTTTGGGTGTAACCTCTTCTTGGAGTTTGCTTGAATTGCATCATATTTCACCAAATCTAACTGATGATCCTCGACTGTATGTTCCTGAACCAGTATCTAGAATGTCCAGGGGGGTATGGGAGAACCGGTGTTCTCCTCCATACATTTCTGCCTTCATAAAAAAAAATACTTACTTGAGCTTTACATTCTTCTCATGTTCTAAAGCTTTCCTCCTCGTTTATCACCTTTTCCTGTCTACGTGACTTCACACGTGCTGCCCCATGTCTCTGGAACCAACTTCCACCAAGCCAACATTCAAGAAACATGTCAAAACCCACTTCTGGCAGCTAAGGTGGTGCGGCTTCTCTGAAGAACTTCCTTGTCACTGATACAACCCCTCACTACCTCTCACCTTTCTCTGTTCCTTATGTTTGTCCTCACCCCATTCCCTCAAGATTGCAATCTTGCTGGCAGGGCTCTTGCCAGATAATGTATCGATTCGTCTTAGTCCGTCAATTCTAGTCTTGTCGTTCCCCTTGAATATATGTATTGTTAGAAGTGTTGTGTAAATTGTTGGTGCTATATAAATAAAAGATAACAAAGTGGGTTGTAGCCTGTTATAAATATGAGAATGGACATAAACTGTGTTTAGGAACCTGTGTTATATTGATTGTAAGCTTCTGTTAACATATCTGCAGCGCTACGACCCAATGCATTTGTGACACCTTCACATTATTGCATTCTTCCCTCTAGTTCTAGAACAAAGAGTTTGCAAACAAGGTTAAGGTTGGTTAAAATTTCTCATCAAAGACCACGATCCTGACAGATATTTAGGTCTTCTTAAATGTGCAGTTTAAGATTTTACATTTTGTTTCTCTGAACGATATTCTAAATATTAATCCTGAACGTCGTTCTCGTCTAGAGAACAGGACATGGGGCTGGTTATGTTTTAACTTTATGCTCCACAAAAACTAATTGTCTCTTACCTGGAAGTAAATGATTACAAAATGTTCTAGTTATAAATTGTACAGTTAATATTTGCCATAACTGTTATACAAACCTTATGCAATGGAATACAACAAACATTTACATCCGTTTTATTATCAAAATCACCATTATGACTTTGCTACTGGACCTTTGATGATCTAGCTTACTACTGCTTATTTTCTTAGTGGTTTATTTACTAAACTGTGAGATAAAACATTTCAACTCATTGATGCGTATCTTGTATAATGCATAGAAAAACTCCATGTTGGTTCCTCATTCGTAATAGCGTTGCTTTGATGAAATTTTCATTTTATAGCAGCTAATCCAAATCTCTTTGAACCCGAACCCCTATTAGTTAATGTAATGTGATGTGATTAGAGGTCACCAACAAGGGCAGCTCTTCTGATTGTAATTAGGTGACTGACAAACAGTTTAAAGATCCTTTGTAAAGTATTGTGTATATACTAAAACTCTACATTCCTCTGTGTAATAACATGTTAAACTGTAAGCAAATAAAGGCCCCCCAAAATTGAGATAATATGTGTTTATATGCAATATACACTCACTGGCCACTTTATTTGATGTCAGAGGAGAATGAGCAGACGGGTTTGAGATAACAGAAAGGCAACTCAAATAAGCACTCCTTACAACCAAGGTCTGCAGAATACCATCTCTGAACGCACAACACATCGAACCTTGAAGCAGATGGGCTACAGCAGTAGAAGACCACACCGGGTGCCACTCCTGTCAGTTAAGAACAGGAAACTGAGGCTACAATTTGCACAGGCTCACCAAAATTGGACAATGGAAGACTAGAAGAAGGTTCCCTGGTCTGATGAGTCTCGATTCCAGCTGTGACATTCAGATGGCAGGGTCAGAATTTGGCGTAAACATCATCAAAGCATGGATCCATCCTGCGTTGTATCAACGGTTCAGGCTGGTGGTTGTGTAATGGTGTGGAGGATATTTTCTTGGCACACTTTGAGCCTCTTAGTACAAATTGAGCATGGTTTAAAAGCGACAGCCTACCTGAGTATTGTTGCTGACCATGTCCATCCCTTTATGGCCACAGTGTACCTGATGGCTACTTCCAGCAGGATATCGCACCGTATCACAAAGCTCACATTATCTCCAACTGGTTTCTTAAACATGACAATGGGTTCACTGTACTCCAATGGCCTCCACAGTAACAGATCACAATCCAATAGAACATAAGAGGTTCATGGATGTGCAGCTGACAAATCTGCAGCAACTGCGCCATGCCATCATGTACATATGCACCAAAATCTCTGAGGAAGGTTTTCAGCACCTTGTAGAAAGTATGCCACGGAGAATGAAGGCAGTTCAGAAGGCAAAAGGGGGTCCAACTAGGGGGTACTAGTAAGATGTACCTAATAAAGTGGCCAGTGAGTGTATGTAATGCACATGCTCAGATGAATTTCATTCTGGGTACTAGATATTACGTACTCCCTTGCAGTGGCTTTCCATTAATCGTCAGCTTGCTTCCCTATGTGTTTAACTTAATTGATTTCTAGGACCATTTTTATATGTTAATGCACATAGAGGTCTATGTTTGCATGGACTCCTGTGTATAGTTTTATTAGAAAATTTGACTTTTGTCTTGTTACCCATCTGCTTAGCCCTATCCACTGAAAGGAGGAAGTATACTTAAGAATGCTCCCATACATGTGCTGTAGTACTCCCACTGAGATCAGTTTATGTTTAGCTAGTATTTCTTCTCATACAAGTTAAACTTCTGTTGACTTTTTGGTGAGGATTTCACAGTACGTGTGCATGAAGAATATGTTTAAACACACTTCCAGCTTTGATGGGAGCAACCGGGGACATCTCATTTTTTAACATTGAATTCATGCAAAATTGACTCCAATATCCATCTTTACACAGTATAGGATTGCATTGTTCTGTTAAATAGCACTTTCATATTACACATATTAGTACAGCAGAAAAGTTTTCTTGGGACATAATGCTACAAGCTTTAGTAATTCTTATTGGTTAGATACTCTCATCTGAAAAGAGTCCTGCTTGCATTTTGTTTCTAGAAGTCCAGATTCTTATGTGATGCACTAATTATGATGGCCTATTTATCATCCCAAGGGATCTGTGGCATATGATGGCGCTGTTTGTGGAATAAAGATGGCACAGATAAGCTGTGTGTGGGACAAAGATGGCAAGTGCTATGAGTCCAATCTGGGTGCTGGGGCAAGTCCTATGTGTGCAATATGGGTGCCAGGGCTGGCCTTTTCGGTCAGCAATTTAGGGTTTTCATGCATTATTTATTTGATCTATACCTTCAATGCTGAGTTCGCATGTGATATTCAGTTCATCTATGCCTGCAATGCTATGTTTCCATGTGTTGTTTTTTATCTATGCCTGAACTATAATGAGGGAGGAAAAGAGAGGTGTGGTACTGGGAAGGAGGGAACAGAGGGACTTTGGGTGTGATGACACACCTGAACGCCTAAATGATCGCGACCCTCGTCAATTTTGGGTCGCTCGATAACATTTATTTGCTATGTGTTCTGTTCCTGCCCTGGGACAGCTGACTCCTATTGAGTGGAAGTATTTTTTTTTTTGGTAGAGGGCATGATTGCATGCTAGGGCATGATTGCATGCTAGGGCATGGGGGGGGGGGTTCGAGCAAGGGCTCAATGTCAATGGTAATTATAACAGCATTGCCTTTTTGGTTTTGCTGATTTTCTTTTGTGGCCAAGAAAGTAACCTAGCTTAATTCAGTTAAAAGCTCCATTTCTATCAATGTACAATTGCTTTTAAAGTATCCGCAATGACTCACACATACAGGATGAGCCGTTAGTCGTATAATAAAAGAAAGGCTACTGCCAATTGTATGTTCTTTGGCAGCACCACAAACCTCATTGGTCTATTGTTTCATTAGTCTTTAGACAGGACTGCTCTGAAGATAAGCTGAATTGATCTAGCTCCCAGGAGGAAGTTGACAGCTGTTAACAGCTTTTAAATGCTGTTGGGGTGTGTGACTGATAATAAGCCAAAACCTTCCCAAATATCCCCAATATTCCCTACATGTCAACAAATCCAAGAGTCTTTCAGTGTCTTTTTGTTTCTTAGAGTCCAATCCACAAGCACGGCCCGTATCTTAGTCCTTCGGCCACTTGCACGTCATTGGCTTTCTTTTAAATACTCAGTCAGTGATTCTCTTATATGCCTTCCGGCTGAGAATTTGTCTGAACAGGCAGGTCGGAGTTGTTGACTGATACATTTCCACAATGCAAAAATCACTCTGTGACATTGCTTGTGGACAGGTCTGACCCACTTTAATTTGAAAAGGATTTTATGCTTCTGTACTGTCTTACTTTAGTATATATTGTCTATAAAAACCCTATATGGTTTAACCTTCTTGCACGTCAAGTCATTTTGCAGTATAGTTGTTTTCCCTTTAGTTTGGAATGATGCATTATATTTTATTTAGGGTGGTATAATTACAGCTGCTCTATTTGTATTCTCAGAATGATTGGTATTAGGTTGCGTTTCACTGTAATAAACTGTTTGCTAGGTAGGAAGCTCTTTAATTACTCCATGTAATATTTAATAAGATTCGAGAAAAATAGAAGGTGGCCTATTGCACGTTGTACTTGGTAAACAGGCAATGTAATAGAGGGTCAGAAAAAAGCAGGCAGGGTGCTGATCAAAAACTAGAGGCTTAGATGTTTAGTTGTAATGTATGGATCTTTTTCTAAAAGGGGGGGTTGGGTAAATGAAACGGCCTCCCATCATAAGCTGATTCTAAGGCAAGACCAAGGGCTGATTAAGGTCCTTACATTAGGAAAAACGTGCAGACTAGATAGGGCAAATGGTTGTTATCTGCTGTCTGTTTGTTCAAATTTTTATTTGGAAGGCTGTAGTATGGGTTGACAGGTCTGTAGTCTTATGTCATGGGATGTCGGTGGCTACATAGTTCCCAAGTTGGCCCCACCAATTTAACATTCATGCTAGTTTTTGAGAAGTAATAATGTCCTCCTGTGTAGCTAATATCATGCGATTATATAGAGGTGGGAATAACTTGTAATATCAGGTTCCCGTATCCAAAATTAGAATTGTTAAGCGAAACAAATAAAATCTTGATGTGTAAGGAGTACTTAAGCCCTAGTTTCATGTGAAATGAATAGAATACATTTTTTTAATTGTTGCTAAACACATCTACTGAGACTGTGCATGCACAAGGTACTTCTCTCTAGTGGTGGCTCATGATAGGCCTTCAGGGGTCTGATGAGACCCCATGTGCGTTTGGTGCTCCCACTGATTTCACGAATGTGGTATCATTTCATGGAAGCGTCCTTCAGCGTTTTCTAGTTTCTAGCTCTGCTCAAATTCCCTTGTGGTGGAGGGTGGAAGGAAATGGCAAAGCAGTGTTGTGTATTCTCCTATAGGAAATATGGTATTTCCTCAGTGATAAAACTCTCAGGCATGGAATTTGCTTAGCAATGTAGAACACTGACCGTTTCACCTCTGAGGGTGATATGCAGTTTTGACCCTATGTCATTTAGTTTTTCTGTACATAATTGTGAAATAGGTCTTATTGCTATATCCTGTTTGATTTTATTTTTTTTCGGCTTGCTTTGGTAATAAGACCATGCACCACAATCCATTCTATCCATAACAACTTTGTGTGGTAAAGGAGAATAGTTTTTAAACACTGTCACATACCCTAATGAGGGAATATGTATTCTGGGTGTTCTGAATAAGAAAAGAACATCTTGAAGACGTTTGATAAAATCATATAGCCCTATCTAAACAGGATATTGAAATCTCATGTCATACTAATATTTTACAAGATTTGAGGTTGAGCCCCGAGATAGGAGACCCAAGACTTTGATTATCCCAATAGTGTGGTTGCTAATATCTGGGTTTCAGCATAGCAAAGCCAGAGTTGTGGGGCTCAGTACCTGTAAATAGGGGATGCCACCGTTACCATATGGGGCAGGTAGCCCAGGTATGTCAAGTGAGGTACACAGGACAGATAGTTAGGCGCAAGTCACCAGAATTAGGAATCTGCACTCACTCCCCACAGGAACTCAGGTGCTTAGCTGTGCCAGGAAGGGCCAGCTCCCCAGTAAATCAAAAAATAGAAAAAGGCTCCAGGCACGCAGGGGTTCCTTCAGACAGATTTAATGTAGGAAACAGATAACAACGTTTCGACCTCACAATGAGGTCTTTATCAAGTTAACCCGTCGCAGTCGGTTTTGGTACACAGAGTAGGTAGTCGGGATAGCCAGGTTTGATGCACAGGTCAGGTTGCCGGGATACAAAATGACTAGACCGAGAGTAGTCAAAACAGGTCAGGGTAGCAATCAGATTTGCTAGGAAATAGGTGCAGAAACTCCAAACAGAGGACCACACCAAGGTGCCTGAGTCGAGCAAGTTGGGGCATTTAAATCATGGCACCATGCCTGACCCGAATAATAATAATATTAATGTTTGTGTTTCCCTTGCCATTAATTACACAATACAAACTTACAGGCAAAACCTGTCTTTAGGTGAACCTCAAAGTTCACATTTATCAACGGGTTCAAAGGTTTAGCATTCCTTACATTACTCTGAGAACAGGATAATGGAATGGTCTTTGCACCCAATGGGACTTTAAGGTATACTCTAATGTGTGTAACAGTTGAATGAATACAATGTGATTGTCTTTTAATATGTACAGTGAGTTTGTGTGTATAAAATACATGTGTACGTCTGTTCTACCTGTGTCTTCCTTCTACATTCTACTTGATCCAACACGTTAAGCATAGATAATTTACAATTTGAGGTCTATAACCATTAATTAGTGTCTAATTTATGATCTCTCACTGTGGTCACCCTTTGTAATTTTGGATGCTTTTCAAAAAACAATTTGGATTTACAGTAACTTAGTTAATGGTCTGATTACTAGGTGACATATTAGCTTTATGCAAGATAAACTTTTCTGATTGGTAAATTTAAGAAAAAAGTGTGGAATCTGTTAAGGGCAATATGGTTCACTTCTCCCTACAGTGGATCTTTGGCGGCGTTCTTCCTTATATGACCAAGCATCTACGTGTAGAGGATGGGGGGGGTCTGCACATGGGTTTGGGTCGAGCTGCCCACCTCTATGTATATATAGATCTTCTAATGGTTGTACACTGATGCTGCTATGTTCGTATCCATATGTGCATAGTTTTATTCTTGGTCGGCTATTGTGAAATGCGGTAAAAGGGAATATTTTTGTTTTCCTAAAATTTGGCAGCAGAGCCTCCCCAACTGCAGAAACTCACAGAAAGCTCCCAATCCTAGATTGTTATTTTAGGATTGCATGTTATAGGATGAGAGGGCGCCCTGGAGATATGAGCGGAGAATTTCTGTAATGAGATCCACATTTTGTGTTTTTATTTAACATTCCAGACAGAGTCACCGCAACCCCCACAGACTGTGTTACAGGAAATGGTCTTCTAAAAACACTAAATGGGCCTTCTTTCAGAAGATCTTATTCTTCATGTATACAATCCATGGTAATGTAGTGTATTCAACAGCACTGTGCAATTCTGTCATTTTTTTAATGTTTGTGCTAGTGATGGGCATCCTTTTTTGTTTGCAAAACATTTCAGGAAAATGTCTTTAAATTCTTAGATTGATGCAAATAACAGGATTGGTCCTCCACAATTTAAGGACACAAGACACCTTTTTAAATATAATACATGTGTTCATCCCAACACTGCGGCAGAGAGGAGTGCTTGTAACATCATGTGATCTCTGTTGTCTTGCTCTGCTGTTACTTGAAACATGTAAACAACCAGTTTCAACATTCATGCAAATTCTTATCAGAGACAAGTAGTCCGGTTACTCATAGGTATGCCACAAAAAAATGTCCGGATTCTGTGATGTCGTAAAAACCATATTTATCACGATGCTGGAGTGCCAGCTCATCTTTTTGCTGTAGCCGATTTTAGAACCGTGTCCACTGGTTGTCAAACTCATAAGGCCCCAGGCAGTTCAATATAAACGCCTGCCACTTTTATCCCCTGATGAAGAAATCAGTCCCGCAATGAGGATCTTTCTCACATGTGATGTGAATACCTGGGCACTCTCTGGGTTTGGCCTGGAGAACTCCAGGAGAAGCGCCGGTTCTCCGGGTCAACACTCCAATCATCCAGGTCGCGGGAACGAGGTCCTGACATGGCCCAGTCCCTGCCCATTTACCCTTTAAATGGGGGTGTTTTTCACAGATGGCATCAGGCCGTCCTGGCCTCGTGCCACAAGGGCAGGCTCCTGGTAGCCGCAGCCCATGAGTTCCCTGGTATGTTGATGTGCAGTACAGAGAGACAGAAACATTGTGAGGCAGGCCTTGACATTCAGCATGTGGAAGGGGGGGGGGTTAATGTAGTGTGCCTACAGGTGACCTGGGTGGGAATGGTTTTAGAATATTTTTTTCTAAAAGAATGAATGAATTTGGCTGGCTAAACATCTTAAGTGTTATACTTCCACAACAGATGGTAATCTCTCTGTTCTAGACAATGTTTTTTATTATTATTGAGCATAGCTCTGCAACCCATCTGTTACTAAGTATTTTAGTTGGACTTGATTTTTGCATGCTTTGTCTTTTCATTGTACAGCAATATGGTATAAGTTGGCAGCCTTGTAAATAAACAACAACAATTCTTCTAATAACAATTCTTCAAAGAATTAACAAGTTGGCTGCTACTGATGGATGCTTTGTGGCTAAGTATGAAATACATAGATGAATGATCAGCTTTTGGGTTGGCTTGTAATGATACTGCTTTCAAGGTTACTCTCCCCTTCAGCACAATGGGTTGTTAAATAAGCCATCTGGTCACTTTACTGTTAAAGCAAATGTACAGGGAGTTAACTATCCGGAACAGTATATAATCTAGAAACATTTGGCACCAAGGCAAATTCTGAGCTCCAAGAATGCAGCAATGCTAGTGATCTCAGGACTGCTGGAATATGCAATTGAATATCCAGTTTGTGGAGAGAATTCAATTGCAGTTTAATGGATGTGTAGCAGAGGATTTGGGTCACAAACGCTTCTAGCCTTTAGGATGCAGATCATGAGTGCCTTCCCAGATGGGCTAATGGAACAGAAGCAGATGAATGTACTCATGCATGCGCACATGCTCATTCTTATTAAAACATTGTTTTTTTAAATACCTTTTAAGGAGTTAATATGAAAATGGCTTGGTGAATTACAAATAACTGTGAATTACCGTATTGGCTCAAATATACACTGCACCCTTAAAGTTTGGTGCTATTTTAAAGATAAAAATGTTTAACCCCTTAATGACAAAGCCCGTACATGTATGGGCTCAAAATGTTCAGTGGGTTTAGGGACCGCCCATTGTCCTTAAGGGGTTAAAGAAAAATTACACATTAGTTAAGTTAGGTAATACGTATTTATCTAATTAACAGGAATATATGTATTTTAATATTTTTGGTATATATCAGTGTGTCAGCATATGTTATATACAAACAGAAAACCAATAGCCATTTTAAGGTCCCCCCCCCAAATTCATAATGCACCTTATAGATATTTTCCTCTGCCCCAGATAACCCCTGATATGCCACTCTCTCCCTAATGTGCTTTATGGCCCCAGATGTGTCACTCTGCCCCCCTAATATGCTTTATCTGACCACTAGAAATGCCCACATGCCACCCCTGAGCTAAACCCTGAATATTGGCCGCACCCTAAAGTGGGTGGGTGCGGCCTATATTCGGGCCAATAGTTTTTTTTTTTTTTAATTTTTACCTATTCCTGTATTAATGATGGAGTTTTGGAAAGCTCATCACAAAATATCTCTTCACTGCTGAAACAAACAGATCATTGTGAGACATTAAAGGGAGAGTAAATGGTATCCTTTTTTCACCAGTCACCAAATATTGTTAACTTTAAGAAACGCTTATAGTATGCTACTATGTTTTCCTACCTTATCTGATTGAGAAGCGAATGGTTTTCATGATCTTGTTGGAAGAAAACTATTGTTTTCAACATGGAAACATAGAAACTTTGATGGCAGATAAGAACCATTTTACCCATCTACTCTACCCATTTTTCTTGGTATAAGACTCAGATCTTAATCAATCTAAATGTAGATCATCCACAACTAACATGATGGTACATTCGTTCAACATTTCACTGTGTATAATGAAGGGCCCCCTTTAATGGGCTTCTCCTACAAGAAAAGGTGAACTGACTCTTCATCACATATACTTAAGCCAGTCAGTGGACTTTCAAATAATTAACATTTAATTTTCAATCGTGTCAGGTCAACCTAATGCTAACATTAAGAAGCACACCTGCGTTGGCCTGTGATATTGGATAGTGATCTTCGTGAGTTGAAATGATCAACTCACTGGCAGACCCACATTTCCAGGAAACTTGTCATGTCAGTGATATGTTATAGTGGATGACAGTAGTAGATGCTCCTTTTCTGCCGTCTGGCAGGATGGCTGGTGTGGTGCTGGTTCCCTGGGACACCTACCCACCAAAGACTCTAGAGTGCAAACAATGTGCAGTGAGTAGAAGAAATAAGATGTCAGCACCCCTACCCCATGTCCCCTGATTCACAATTGTCTGACCAGCTATAAATTTAAAGTAAGGGTCTTGGGCAACAATGACAAACCTCCTAAAATTATTCTGTATATTAACGTTAAAATATTGTTTGGTGTTATGGCTATAAAGTGGATTGATACCATAAATATATCCGATTATTTTTAGATGTAGTAAGTGTATTCAAGATTAAAACCCAGATGTTTTATGTTTCACAAGAAGTTTTATTTCAAACGGCAGGCAGATAGGATAAAAAAACAGAACGAAGAGACACACAGCAGACGGTTAAGTCTTCCAATATAGAGAGAATAAGCTTTCATTTGCTAGCATGAATTCACCAGATTTAGAACAAAATCTTACATACCTATGTAGCTGGAAAATGGGCAACATATAATCTCATCTACATACACCATCATCTAAACTATATGGTATAACAAATGTATATATTTGTTTTGGATGACAGTGCTACATTTATACAGAGGTTCAATGCAAATCCCAATTCTATACACCCCTGCACTAATAACCCACGAGCTTCTTTTCTTCACCCCTTCTCAGCTCTTTCCTACTTTTCTTTCCTCATCTCTCCTAGATTTTCTCTCCTATGCTTTTCTATCCTCTGCACATCTTTTCCTTTCTGTGCTGTCCTTTGCCTTCCTCTCCTCTCTCTGCCTTTTCCCTTCTGTGCTTTCCTCAACACTTCCTTTGTTTTCCTTTCTGTGTCCTCCTAAACTTTCTCCTCCTGTTCCCTTTTCTGCTTTCCTCGCGTATCCCCTCTCTCCTTTTTTATTCCTCTGCTTAGCAATCAATATTTGAGGTCCGGGTTAATAAGAAGACAACAGCACAGCATGGGATAGATGCAACTGAACTCTCACTACATTATTTACTAAAAATAAATGTATATAATAGTAAAGACCATATGTTTTATATCAAAATGGAAAATCGTTGATACATAGGCACAGTCCTAATACCCATAATAAAAGGTAATCTATAGTATAGGTCTTCCTTAACAGCAGTAACCATAGAACCATCTTGCATTTTTAATCTATATACTCCTCTATAGAGATTAATTTACAAAAGTTTGGTGTCAGCAGTAAAATTTTAAGAACCAGGCCATTTGGCTGCTGAGATTAAGGAATCGCTATTTTACACCAAGACACATGCAATTCCTTCCTTTTCCTTCACCAAAGACGTGATTTATATAACAATTATGGACCATACCACTCCATTGTGTTCATTTTATGTTCATTATCTTCTAGCTCAGATTTTATGCATTGAGCTGTTTTGTGTTCTTTTTTTTTATTTTTTATTTTTTTATTTAAATCGTTTTATTAGCGGCAAGAACATCACTGTAGGACTCCGTACTCAGTGCATAAATAACATAACAAGAATGCAATGACATGATTAAAAAAAGTGACTCATTTTAATGTCGTCCTGTTTCTTTCCCAGGGAGAACTTGAGAAGCTTAATCAGTCTACTGATGACATCAACCGAAGGGAGATTGAACTTGAGGTATGGAAAGAGATACTGTTTTTTTCTTCTTCTGTGTAGCATGTAGTCTGATGCTTGCAAATACAAACACGATATTTTGTATTCATATATTGTATATTTCAATAATGGTTGATTATTGGTCCAAACTGCCCCTTATTTAAAGGAGTGGTCCTGTATCATTTTATTTAAAAAAAAAAAGTATTGTGGACTACCTCTTTATTGGTATGTATTACAGAGACACCACATTGTTATAAAGACATTTACACTGGTAGGTGGTCCAGCCAGCTAGTAGCAATAATGCCCTATTTTGACGCCCCCCTGCTGTTCACTAGATGATTTTATATTGACCTCAAAACCTATTTAAATGCAAATGTTAGGTATCTATTGATAGGACACAGTTGTAAGAGACTGAAGATGAATATTGCTGGAAACCAGTTAAAAAGCATGTCTAAGAGAACACTGAGTGTATGGTAGCTCAGTAAATCTTAATGCACTTACACTGGTATACAAGCATGGGTGTCACCAGCTTTGTCTTGTATTTCTAGTTCCCTGCGTGACCAACCAGGGTGTGAATAAATGTATTGTATTTCATTTGTATATTTTAGGTTGTTAATAGTATTGCGTGTTCCTTTTTTATGCCTTGTAAGCATTTCTTCTATTTATTTATGAGTATATGCGATGATTTGATCATGAATCATTTTTAGTTGGACAATTAAAAAGGAAGAGCTGTCCTCTGGGTGGTTTTATGGTATGCTATTGTCCTACGGTTTATGTAGTTGCAGCGTTACACCAAAGGAAACGATTGTGTCACACTTTTCCTGTAATGCTTGCTTCTAACTAAAATGCAAGCTTGTAACATAAACGTAAACATGTGTTTCGGGGTTTTAGTACAAATCACAAACTACATCTGCTCTCAAAAATACACGTGGGCATGTTTCTTCTTGTTCAGTCATATGATATGCTAATAGCTACAAAATTATAAAAGAGTATCTGCAAGAAGATATGGAAATAAAGGGCATATATGTCTAGCTCCTGCTAGGTTTAGTTCTTCAAATATGTTTCCAAGAATATGCCAATAGGCACCCATATAAGACCTTTCCAGATAGCTGCCTGTGCCACCATGTGTGGGGAGGGTTTTTTTCCTACCCCAACTATGCATATTTTATGGACCTTCCATGAACGTAAACAAAAGAGAGGCCACCAAAAACATGATCGGCCCTAGTGATCAATTGGGATGGCCCTACAATTGTTGGTGATCCTGGCCCACTTGGATGATTCTGCTAGTTCTTTATATGTATATCCAACTACATAAGTGTCTCCAGCAGATGTGCCCAGAAACTCTCCCAAGCGCCATAGAGGGTTTCCTAAAGCCACAGAATGCACACTTTTAAGTGCTTATGCTGGATGGACTACTGCAGTGACACAACCTAGACAACTCAATATAATAGTGGCATCAGGCTAATACTATTCCATGTCATGCCTTGTGCTTTAAAACCTTGGAATATGGGGTCCAGTTGCTTGTTCTGTGGTCATAGAAGCAGGCCACCACTGTGACATCATCAGGGCTTTTTATAGAAATACTAAGGTTTAGACAGTAATGGGGATTTCAGCAGAATAGAAGGGATGGATTGATCTGTACAGTATATCTTCACAATTATTACTTTTGATTTGTATTGTTGTGTTAATATTGCTCTAATCCAACCACAGCGGTAACTACTTTTGTGGTGCAGGTTTTGCCATAGTGCTACTTTTGAAGTTTACAGGGCTAATAAGATGCGTAACTTTTATAAACATGATTTTATTATTCATATAATTCTCTGTTTTGTGGCATCATTAAATGCATTACTGTGTCTAACTAAAAAATGATGACTGCTTTGCATTTCCTACGTGAACATCCAGCCAACAAACGAATTGACTTTTCGGTGACTGGCCATGTTTTTTAAGCTGCTTATTACTAACAATTGGTGGTGATATATTTAAGATTCCCAGCTGGCTGATATGTAGAATAAGTAGAATTTGCATTTTACAATCATAGAAAACAAGATAAAAAGGATCTCTTCTTTGAATGAGCTCCATAATTATAGTTCTTGCCTTAAAATAAATCATGTCTAAAATGATGACCTCAAGTAGGAAGAATAAAACTTTATAACATAAGGTATAAAACAGATGTTACATTGCATCTTTAACACACTGGGAAAAAATAATCTTTTTCAGTCTCTACATCCCTTGAGGGCTGATCACAACAATCTAAACCAAAGTGCCATAACAGCCACATTAACCTTGATTGATTAACCTAGATGACAGCTAACTACAAATGGTAAGTTCTGTCACTGCTTGTTTCTGGGACAGAACATCCTCTATCTTTGGCCCAGTGAATGTTCCAAACTGACCAACGCAGTTTCCAAGTAAGAAGCATGACACACAGGTCAGCATTTCACATTGCAGAATAGAGTTCATGAAGTATTGAGGCATAGCAAGCCTTCTGCTGGGGTGTCTGGGGCAAGGTCACTGGAGACCTCTCATGGAAAGTGAGTTGGCATCATTTTCCATGTATCTACAACATCCAATAATTTTATTCCAAGGACCAGAAAAGGCAGAAAAGGACAAAACTTAAAAGGACTTTCAATTTTTTTTCTGAGAAAGATTGGCACAATTTCACGATTTCAAACCACGGCAAGTTGTAAAGTTAAAAACAGCTTCATGCAGTTAATATTTAAAGGAATAAATAACGAATCACAAGCATGGAAAAACTCGTATAAATGAAGCATCCCTGGGATTTAAGTCCAAAAAAGCTTATGACGGTTGCTGTTAACATGAAGCAATGGGCAAGTTGACACCTGCAATGGTCACCGAATCTAAAGCTACATCAGAGGAGTGCTAAGAGCATTAACCCCGTCATAACCAGTACCAGGTACTTCATGAAAAGATGCTTCTATAGGACCAGTCCTGACATTATGCACGCAGAGGGTACAATGATAGCTCTTTCACTTTAATAACTCAGATATAGTGGGTTTCAGAGTCTACAGTGCCTATTTTTTTTACTGCCTTCCCAACCACAAAATAAATGAACTCCAGTTTTAAAGGTGACCAATATCACTTAGAGTTTAAAATACATTCTAATTAAACTTCTGATTTTCCAGATATTTTAAGATATATTTAAATCCTAAAGCATTGTCTTGTTTTATAATTCACTTTTTGAGAAGTGAAAGGGAAACTTCAAGCGGCTGGGACTTTCCATGCTCGGTCTTCTGACTCCTACATATTGCCCGTTATTAGTATTCTTAAAATCATTTCTTATATGAGGTTAACCAATTTGTCAGAGAGTCCAACGCTATTAATCGTGCATCCTCTTCTTCAGTTGAGTGTAGTGCTTTGCTAAGTTATCATGTATGAGAAGTAAATGGGACAAATAATTGTGGTCGATGCAATCGCTTACAAACCCTTGTCTGCTGTCTTCTGATAATATGCCTGTTTTGCACTGAGCTGTGTTAACCTGCCCAGTGTATGCATTCCTTGTATCTGAACTACTGTGTCCTTAATGTCTGGTGGAATATAGAGGCATTTATACATGATGTGTATGATATATACTTGTTTCGATAGAAGGGTGACCCTGTAAACATTCCATGCTCACCGGTTCTTTCTACTCTACCCATTCCTGTTTAATCAGACTCATGCCTCAGGAAATTATTCAGTTATGTTAATTTTCAGTTACCATGTTAAAAGGGACATGGTTTTCTGTCAAGGAACAATCCAATATCCCAGACAACCTCAACAAAGAAATGTATATTAAAGCAGGAGAAGCGGCAGCACAACACCTCTTCTTTGGTTAATTCATATAACCAAAGCCTCTCATTTATATTATGTTTATATATTTGTTGCCAGCTTTATTAGGGTGAGAAGCGCAGACAGTGTTTTTGTTTTTTGTATACATTGTACAGCCAATACACTATATTTGCAGCATGCTCACATCTGTTTGGTTGGCCGTATTTTACACATTTGTATTCTTTGAGCCTGGAACTAGCTTAGCGCAGCGACATTTTTTTGTTTCACCTCTTCTGTGGTCCAGAGGCTGGTTCAAGTAAACAATCGGTGGCAAGCAAAGTACTGCCATTGGAATCAATATATAATTTGTTTATGTTATGCCCCAGCTATAGTATTTGCTTTTCTTTTTTCAGGATGCCAGACAGAAGTTCCGGACTGTGCTTACAGAAGCAACTCTGAAACTAGATGAGATGGTGAAGAAAATTGGCAAAGCTGTAGAAGACTCCAAACCTTACTGGGAAGCCAGAAAAGTGGCCAGACAGGTACGTCGAATGGCATTCACTGAAATATATGCCCACATTCAACTGTTCTTTTGTGTTGCTGTAATGGCATTGGAGATGTTTGATGGGGTTCCATTTTTCCCATTATATGCTGCTAAAAAAGCAAAGGCTTTAAGGTATCCCCAATTTTCTCTTTGCTTGTCTTAGGTGCTGTCGTAAGCAATGGCGTAGGTATAGATTCTTACACCAATAATCCTGGTACCTCTTTATTACACCAGTACTCCTGCAATTCCATTTTAACAAATATGTATTTTTTATTTAACTAATTAACTGAATTCCAAGAGCAAATTAGAGGAAGCTAATAATTAACATATAACTTAACGGTCATCAACTGGAGTATACAGACCTATGAAAACAATATATAAAAAAGGCCCAAATTCTCCACCAACAGAGCAACTGCATGGTTTTTGTTCAGTTAATCCCTATTTTTGATGTTGAATGGGAGGTTTACGTCATGATAAGCATCTCATGGGACAGGAAGTGACCAGTGACTATTGTTTTATCCATGTGAAAAAATAACAATGTTCATTGATTCTTTTTGTATGAGTAAAGCTTTTTTACTGAATGGGTTGTACTATTATTTTAGGTAAAGGGATGTAATCTTCTTATATTGGCTTTTTTTAAAAAAAATTAAAATAAACGCACTATAAAAGAAACCAAGTTTTCTGGATTCCAGGTGGTTTGATCTTCTTTTTTTTACTCTCCCAAGCTTAATTGACTGTGTAAAGGAACCATCTTTAGTAAAATAATTACCATCTACAATTGATCTCATTAACATCTGGACTAGAAACTCAAGCAAGAGGAAGCAGAGCAGAATTACTGATGAAAGAAGTTGATAAACAAAAAGCAAAGGTTCATAAACTTGTTATCGTGTTCTGTTCCACAAATACGTGTGCATATGGTGCCACACATTTGTTAGAAAATCCCGTGGGTAGATGGCTGTTTTTTGATGTCCATTCACTAGGGTTTGAGTTGTCATTTGGGTAATAGAGGTAACTTGGCAGACTTAATGTGAAACGACTTGTTGGTATTTGAAAGTCATCTGACACAGCATCTTGTTTACTTCTTAAAAAAGAAAATATGGTAAGTCGCGTTGTAAGCTTTCATTCACATTAACTCGACAGAAGGATGCTATATCCAGTTCAACAGACATCATCTGTTGGTTGTGATGCTATATATTATATACATATCAACAGTGTACGCATAAGATCTGTTGAATGTTTTTGCTGCCTTTCTTAGGAATGACTAACATATAATATAAATTAAATTGACAGTTCTTCATTAGTCATAGCCTTTGAGAGCTATTTTTATTCATGTTGAAATAAATAAGGATACTTGTTTTTTAATAGGGTGGCCAGATGTGACTTTTTTCAAGGGACAGTCTCTAAATTAAGACTTTTGTCCATGCATTCAGGTTACTATGAATCTTCTAGCCTCATAATGTCCCTGACTGCCTCACCAAAAAAGAAATACAGCCATATGTACAGCCATACCCTATATTTACGTACACAATGGAGTCTAAAGCACTTTTTTAAAAGAAAATGTACTACCTTTTTTTCCCACTTTTCAATGCGTGTACTGCAATCTTAAGGTCATTTCTACTGCCGCCCCCTGATAGGTACGCTACAGCATTGGGGGGATTTTGCATAATCCCGCTGTGCATTTGCAATAGCAATACCCAGGGCCAGATTAACGGCAGAGCCCACAGAGCGATTGTTATACCTCTGACTTGTCCCACAAAGCGGTGATCCAACTGGGTCCTGTGACATGTGGCAATCATCCTCCCTCAATGAGGGGAGTCAGAAGTTAGAAACAGGATGAAAAATGAGGATATTGGCAAATGAGGTCCGAAAGGAAATGCCAAAGAGGGAGGAAAGAATAGCGGTGGCAAAAAAAGGGGACAACAAGGTTGCTAAAGCCAGGAAATCTAGAAAAGGGACCCTTCCTGTGTAATTGCTCCAGGGCCCAAGGCTCCCTAATCTGGCCTTGGGGAACCCATATAAATTTTAAAGAGTGCCTTTGAGAGTAGTTTGTCAAGATAAGTACATAAAAAATGTTACTGTGAAAATCTGGTCACTTTAATGTTAAAAGAATTTCCGATTTTAGAAACTGGATTTCACAGTAAGCGAAGTGTTAGTGTTTAGCATTTCTACACTCTCTTCTTAATTTGCTTTGTCTAATTTGATAAACCACAGGTTTTTTTTTTATTTATTTTAAACATGTCTTGAAATCTCCTGCTCCTTTGGAACGCTCTGTTTCAGAACATTTGCTGCTTCAGCCATAGTGGAGGAATAATTTTAAAAAAAAATAATGAATACCTCAGCATTTCTGTCGTGTTCACACATCAAGGTGTTTCTAACAGCTTGCTACTGCTACTTTAAGATGGAGAAGGGGAACATACAGAGGCTTATGAACCTACAAACATGTTGAAATGAACCAAAGCTACAAGAAACTACAAGTATAAATTAATGCTTTTGCGGAACTCAAGGTTAACACATAGAATCGCAGAAGAACTCTAGAGCAGAAAAGCAGGTGTGCCGAGAAAAGTCACTGTTGACTGATCAACGTTGGACTTTTGTAGTCCAATCTTCTGTGATTTTAATGGAAACTAATATATATATTTCACCTATTATGTGGGAAGTTTTGTCGCATTAAAGGGTACATATTGGGGTTCATTCGCTAAATGGCTGGTCCTGCATAAATCCCACTGACTGAAATATTCCTTACAAAGGGTCAGCCAAACCAGTCTTTGAGCTGGAGCTCACCGTGATTGTCTCTCCATAATGTAAAGTGAAGTAGACAGCTCTCCTGTCAACTCCTTTTGTGAATAGCCCCTATAATGTCTGCATAGCTGGATTCTGTGTGTCTATTGAATTGAATCCTGCAACTTCTCTCTGAAAGAAGACTTTTGTATTGATGACTATGAGCTGTGACACGGCTCTATTGTCCAGCCTGGTTCACTGCTCTTATAGCACGCAAAGCAATCACAATGTGTAATGGACTATAGCACACCACTTAAGCTTGTCATGCATTTGAAGAATTAATATCCCTGCATTTTCTCTCTGGTTTTTGAGATGAAAGACATCTTAAATTATGTGAAAATGACTATGAATTAAATCTACAGTAATATTAGGTTTTAGCAGGTTCTTCACCCCCAACAGATTTAATAGAATGGTATCATGTCTTGTGTTAACAGGGGAAATAATTGAATAATGGAATCAGGAGTACAGACTGCTGTCTGCTTTTTCAGAACTAATTATGTTCTTGTTTACCTGAAATGGCCTACTGCCGATTTCTACACAGTTCTGTGATTTGGCTGGCACAGAGTTCTGGATGACCTTCTGAAGTTGATCTCTTGGCAGTTGGGTCCAAGGACCTGCTGGGCCCAATGTCCTGGGCTGGGAGATTGTCCCTCATTAATGCATTACTGGTTACATTAATATGCCCTCTTGACTTGTGAGGAAGTGCTGATTGTCATGCTATAGAAGCTACCTATATGTATAAAGTATGTACTAGATATTGGGGTTTAAGCTAGTTCCAGAAATATGTAGAAACTCTGTATGAACGTGTCCAGCTCTATGGCATGTCAGGGGCAAAATCATTATTCTAGGTTTTAATTTGATGTGATTTCACTTGGGTTCCTGTGCTTCTTATTATCTCTTAGAAAGTATGCCTTAAAATAAGCCTGACATAAATCCATATCTCAAAGGGGATAGTAAAAGCCCGTGACATGTATGCCCTCCATTTTGCGGTATACTGTAGATGTTTTCTTCCACATTATCGCATTCACTATAGTTTTATACAGCAGCAGGACATGGTCTAGTTCGGTCATACTCTGCCAAAGTAAATTAAATATCACTAAACCAGTTACACTGGTTGCCAAAAGTTATCTTTTATAAATGACTTACCATAATCACATCTATTGGCAAATACATTTTGTCAGTACTACTTATATTAATATCAAACATCCCTATGTTTACTGTTACCCATTTTTAAGCCTACCATTGCTTTAATGTTTAGAACCTAATACAGCACACTCACTACCGTGTTTCCCCGAAAGTAAGACAGTGTCTTACTTTCTTTTTATCCCTAAAAGCCCCACTATGTCTTACTTTCGGGGTATGTCTTATATTGGGAAAAAATTGTCGAATTTTTTGTTTTAACCATAAAATTAACATTTATTAACAACCTGAACAGTATTGTATTCACCACAAAACAGGTTAATAAAAGGAATCCACACATATATACTATAATCCACACACATACCAATCCACTCTCACTTAATGCTTTCCTACCTTTCCTTTCTTCTTTCAGCTTCTTTTCCTCTTCTTCTGTTCATCTGTCTTCTCTTCTTCCGGGTTCAGAGGGCAGCGGTGGGCGCGGCTTCAGTGCTGTGCGCCGGGATCTGACAACAGACCCCGGCGCACAGCAGCTGTTGCCGTGTGGATCGCAAGGGAGCAGTATCGGAGGTCTTTAACAGACCTCCGGCTCCCTTGAGTGAGCCGGAGGTCTGTTAAAGACCTCTGATACCGCTCCCTTGCGATCCGCACGATCGCATGGGAGCGGTATCGGAGGTCTTTGCCGGCACCCGGCACCCCTCCAGAGACGGACAGCAATGTCCGCCGCTGGAGGAGCAGGCTCCTCCAGCGGCGGACATTACTGTCCGTCTCTGGAGGGGTGCCGGGTGCCGGCAAATTGGCACCTCCGTGATGAGCGGCACCCGGTGCGGACCGCCCCCCGCTAGGTACGCTACTGAGCTGCAGAGAATCTGGAGGCAAATCCCCCGTGTTTCCCCGAAAGTAAGACATATGTCTTACTTTCGGGGTACGGCTTATATTAGCTGACCCCTCTGAAACTACCGATACGTCTTACAATCGGGGGTGTCTTACTATCGGGGAAACACGGTATAACCTCTGTAGAATGTTAGATCAAGGGGGTGGATTTGAGTGCACTATTGTCATCCTGTCAGTGGCATAACAAAAAAACTCACAAATTCATTAATTCTCTCCCTCATTCAGACAATTCATCCACACATTAATTCATACTCTCCCTTTGTTCGGAAAATTGATCCACACACTCTCACTCATTCAGAAAATTGATCCACACATTAACTCATACTTTCACTCATTCAGACAATTCATGCACACATTAATTTGTACTATCTACCTCTCCCCCTTTCTTACTATCTATCCCCTCTCCCTTACTTCTCACTTTCTACCCCCTCTCCCTCCCGTCTCACTGTCTACCCCTCTCCCTCCCTTCTCACTCTCTACCCTCTCCCCCTTTGTAGTTTTGTTACCTTCCAGAAGTCCTGCGGTGGGAGCGCAAGGCCTCTGTCTCCCTGCTCTGCCATGGTGCATGCTGTTTTACTGCTTAGCGCAGGAATCTGATGTCATATTCCGGCACTCAGCATGACCTGCCGGCACCGCAACCGAGCTATAGGCCTCCCTAGACGGTGTTTCAATTCCGAATTGAGGCTGCCTGGGACCCGAAACATAAAGTCCCACTGCGGGACTGTCCTGGGCAATCAGGGACATTTGGTCACCCTAAAACAAAGTAACATACTCACACACATACTACTGCGCAAACAAAAGAAAATATATATATGGTAGGCCATGCCCGATGATATTGGGGAGGTTTTTGACTCCCACAAAGTAGCCAGCAATCTGTGTGTTCTTCATCACTGACCTATTAGCCAGCCAGAACGTTGCAGTATTTTTAAACTGTTTGAGTCTGAGAACTAGGATATGATTTCACATCTCTGTGATCAAAATCAAACAGACTGCTGGGGAGCTTTGTCGTAAAGGTACGACAAAGACCATGTGCTCCATCCAACAAATCTAAACTGTCCAATTATGTGCTTGAACTATAAAGAAAAACGTAGATATTATATAATCATCTTAAATGAATCATCGATTTGTTTTTTTTCTTGTAAGTATGATAATACATGTTAACCCCTTAAGGACAATGGGCGGTCCCTAAACCCATTGAAAACAATGCATTTTGAGCCCATACATGTACGGGCTTTGTCATTAAGGG
>VKOC01047751.1:0-15101 GCA_009364415.1 Spea multiplicata
CAGAGGCGTATCTACTGAAAATAGCGCCTATGGCAAGCACTGAAATTGCGCCCCTGTCCAAATATCTAAAACCCATTTATTAGCGCCTGTTGCCCATATATATATATAATTATAAGTCCCTGCTGCCGATATATATATATGTATGTATGTATAAATATTAGACCCCGCTGCCGATAGCAGGTATAGATCAACACACATCAAACCCAGATCAATTGAAATTCACTTGTGATCTCAGCACTGAAGGTATATATCAAATAAACAGAATCAGACATACAAAGCCCGTATTTGCAGCTATACAATAATGATATATGAAACGTAGCATCACAGGTATAGATCAAATAAATACATGGAAACAGCATTGCAGGTATTAATCAACTGAATAAGACATATTAACCCTGTATTTGCAGGTATACATAATGTATAGAAACATAGCATAGCAGGTAAGGATCTACAGAATAACACAAAAACCCAGCTTTGCAGGTATAGATCAATTGGAATGCGCATAAAAACTCAGCATTAAAAGTATATTTAAAACACCCTAAATTACAGGCATAGATCACAGGTTGCACACCCCAAAGCCAGCCCTGGCGTCCACACTGCCCACATAGAACCTGACCAGCACCCAGATAACACACATAAGATGTGCCATCTTTGTCCCCAAATATCCCAGCACATGTCAACTTTGTCCCCAAAACAGTCTGTGCCATATTTGTCCCATATACACCCTGCCTGTGCCATCTTGGTCCCCAAGGCTCAAACCTCCTGCTAGTGCCATCTTTGCCCTTCCACAATTATACATCTATGATACACACAAACACTTTTACAGTTACTCACTAATTCACACTTTCATTCAGACAACTCATCCACACATTAACTCATGGTCTACCTCATTCAGACAACTTATGCTCTCCCTCATTCAGACAATTCATTCATACATTAACTCATGCTCTCCCTCATTCAGACAACTCATCCACATATTAATTCACACTCTTCACTTATATCTACCCCCTCTCCCTCCCTTATCACTTTCTAATCCCTCTTGTCCCTTATCACCTTCTAACCCCTCTCCCTCCCTTAACACCTTCTAACCCCCTCTACCTCCCTTATTACCTTCTAACCCCCACCCACTCCCTCCCTTATCACCTTCTAACCCCTCTCCCTCCCTTATCACCTTCTAACCCCCTCTCCCTCCCTTATCACCTTCTAAACTCCTCTTCCTCCCTTATCACTTTCTAACCCCTCTCCCCCCCCACTCACTTTCTATCCCCTCTCCCTCCCCGTACTCACTTTCTAACTACTCTCCCCCTTTGTAGTTCTCTCACCTTGAGGTCCAGCGGCGCCCCTCTCTCTCCTCCACATCAAAAAAAAAGACAGCGTTTGAAAGCTGCTCACTGGTGCCTGTTTAAATGGCGCCTATGGCACGAGCCATAGGTGCCATACCCTAGATACGCCTCTGCCCACTAGCGAATAATTTAGAGCACTTCCAGGAGGTATCCGGACTAAGCATCGATTACCCAACATCAGAGGCGCTAAGGCTTAACGCTACCGACCAGTCTAAGCGCCAGCTCTCTTCCTCATTCAAATGGACTCCAGGTTCCCTTACGCACTGGATATAATCTTTCACCATCGGTTGGCTTGGCTCTGGGAATTTCCAAAAGTGGAGCCTATTACCTCTTACCTTCCTTGAGTTCATCAATAATGATGGTCTCCATCCCACAGATACTCTATGGGCTTCCGCTCTCACCCCCTACTCGTACTATCCAGACATTTCATTCAGCAATGTTAAAATTTATACGGAAACCTAAGAAAAAGTAACCAATGCCACCAAAGTCGAGGGGGGCTACAACACTAGCTTATATCAGATGGTACAACCTAGCTGGCCTACTTGGGTTTGCTGGACTAATAGATACACGGACTGGTAGAGGGGTCATCACTTTATACCTCAGAGTAACCTTACCTTCTCGCTACATGCTAGACCCTCGCAAATTCCAGAGCACTACCGTAAAAAGAGTAGATATACTCTGAGCATGGCAGCTTCCTCTATACATACCCTATACTCTATAAATAATGGGCATCTGGTTGGTAGAGCGCTTATCAGCTGTTAACAGGTGAATTATCCCCCTTCCCAACCTTGCAGGGGAATTATGATCTTCCAATCATATCTGGCTATACGTAGGGGAGGGGAGAGGACCTTTTCCGTTGGGAACCCTTTATTAACTCTTTAGACACTGATTTCAAATAATACATACAGTTTCTAATAGATGGAGTGGATGTGTCTGAGAAATGATAACTGCAAAGGACAAGCTGCCGACTATATATCATTTGGAGGGGAGGCTGGAAATGACATGACGGAGGCTTGGCATCCGGATCTCTCCTAGCAAATGCCGGACCAACAGCACCGCACCTAGGGAAAACGAGACAAGACGTGTTGGAATTTCTGTTTCGCTTTATTGCAGTTTAATCACATGACTTTTAGGCTATGCTTATTCGAGTGACCAACAATTAGACCTTGGTCCACGTACTTTTTTGTATAGGTTCATATATGTATAATTAAATGTAAATCACTATGGTAACAATGAAAGGTCCTGTTGGACAATTAAACTGGTTTCAAATCAAGAGGGTTATACACCAAAATGCGTGCACCAGGCAGCCTCTTCCCTCTCCTGCTGGGTCAGTCTCTTCTGGGCCTTTTCAGCTTCTGGACTAACTACTGGTGCAGCGAGAAGCCTGGCGGGAGTTTTGGTGTCTTCCAGTGATGATCCAGCCCGGGCCATGATCATGATGGATGTTGCTGAGATGCTGGTTTTAATTTGGGGCAGTGAGCCGCCTAGCGGGCATCAAAGGCTGTTTTGGGATAGGTTGGGAAGTTGTGCCCAGCAGGTACTACATTTTGTATGGTGTACTCTTTTATTGCAGGGTGATGAGTGAGTTGATTTACTACTCTAACCACTGAGAGCCATATGATCCCAATCACACCAGAAAATCTACAACACAATGGCTGAAAAGGATCAACCTGCTTCAATGGCCCAATCAAAGCCCAGACCTCTATCTGACTGAAATGCTGAAATCCGGGACCTTAAGACAGCTGTGTATAAACAAATACTGCAAACCTCAATGAAGCAATGCTGTAAAGAAGAGTGGCCCAAAAGTCCTACACAATGATGTGACAGACTGATAAAGTCATACAGAAAACCATTACTTCAACCCATTGCTGCTAAAGGTGTCTCTACAAGCTATTGGATGGTAAGATGTACTTGGTATTTCACACATGACTTCTTCATTATGGCTTTATTTTTGTTGAATAAATCTTGACACTGTGTAATATGTCATCTGTTGCTATTCTGTGAGGTTGCAGTTACCTGTAATTTAGACCTAAGGAACAGATGATTGTTATTATGTCCTAAAATCATAAACCACACATGCTAACACCACTCATACAAATAAACTCACTGTCCCTTTCCTCTTACAGCTTTCTCTATCCCTCGGCTTTACCTAATTCATATGTTTCTCCCGCTCTCGTAGCCCTTACTCTCCCTTTTTTGCCTCCCTCTCTGGCAGCCCTCATTCTCTCATCTCCCTCCTCCCTTTCTATCCATGCAAGCTTTCAGTGCATGCCTGAGGTAACTAACCTATTTTGCCCTGTGCAAACCTGCTGGAGGTAAATTATTTCCTCTCATTGGACAGTGCTGAGGCAAATGCTCAGAGTTCCCTGGGATGGGGATGGTGAAACACCGGCTCTGGTCTGGTGTCAGAGCAAAGCCAAGCCTACAGGGCCACCACTTTTATCACCAATACAACTTCCACAAATAACCAGGACGGCTGTGGAGTAAATTTAATCATTTATTAAAGTGGGGTTGGGGTGAGGATAAGGATTAACCAAGGAAAGGAGGGTATCCAAATAGCCTGTCATTCTCCAAGTCAAGCTCCCGCTGAACCACAAAGTTAAAGACGCCAAAACGCGTACGCTTGGCAGCCTCTTCCCTCTCCTGCTGGGCCCGTCTCTTCAGGGCTTGCCTCTTCTTGGCCACCTCAGCTTCTGGACTCAGTAGTGGTGGTCTGGGCTTCTCCACCGGTAGGACTTGCTGCACCACTGGCCACTTCACGTTATCCAATTTGGTGTTCGGACGTTGTGGAGCAACCAATTTAACTGTGGGGGCAGCAAGCGGCCTAGCGGGCGCCAAAGGGGATTTTGGGATGGCTTGTTGGAAAGTTGTGCCCAGCGGGTAGTACATTTGTATGGCGTCCATCATTGTCTTCTGCAGGGTGCAGAATTCAGGTGGTGCCTCCTCCGTGGCCATGATGTTTCCGGCTGTCTTCTTCTCAAATGGGCGACACCGAGCGCAGCCTGCACTTGCTGCTTGGCAGATGTTGGATGCCGTGTTGGTCTTGGCGAGTTTTTTTTTCGGATTGGCCCTGGTCATGTTGGTAATGTAACTCGCATTTGCAGCGCTGGTGTGAGCTTTGGTGTCACTCATAGAGGGTCGAACCGTGTCCATGATGTTTCTGGCTGTCTTCTCTAATGGGCGACACCGAGCGCAGCCTGGACTTTCTGCTTGGCAGATGTTGGATGCCGTGTTGGTCTTGGCGAGTTTTTTTTCCGGATTGACCCTGGTCATGATGGTAATGTAACTGGCTTTTGCCTTCAGAGAACGGAGGAAGCTTTTCTGCCTTGATCTGATATAGGCCTTTTTGGAGGAACAATTGGGTTTGCTGGATCCCAGCATTTTATGTCAGTGGCAGAACTTGCTGCCGGTCGAATTATTTCTCTAATCACTGAGAGCGCGATCTGAAAGGAAAAAGGAAAAAAAGGAAAAGATTTAATGTAATCAAAAATACAAAATAAAATAATATATGATATACAGTCATATATACAGTCATATATATTATCATACAGTCATAAAATAATATATGATATACAGAGCATATCCTACAAAATAATATAATGTAATAAAAAGTCATATAAAATAATGTAAAGTAATATAAATTCATATAATGTAATATAAAGTCATATAATGTGATATTTAGTCATAAAATGTAATATAAAGTCATATAATGTAATACAGTATATATATGATGTAATATAATATATCATATAATGTATTATTGTACATTTCAAGTGACATTATATTTATTACATTACATTGTAACACAATTTAATATATAATGTACTCTAATATAATGCAATATATCATATAATGTAACAGAATAAAATATAAAATACTAATAACAATAATAATGTAACATAAAATAATATAATGTAACATAATATATAACATAATGTAATATAGATTACATTATATTTATTACATTACAATGTAACACAAATTAATAGATAATGTACTTTAATATAATGCAATGTATCATTTAATGTAACATAGAATAAAACAATATAATATAATATACTATATAATACAATGAAATATAATATAAGGTAATTTATAATATAATATTTCCCAGTAAAACTTACACTCGTCAACTCCCAATACTCAATGGTGTTACTTGCTGCAAGTAACTGCATCCACAGCTTCAGTGCATTATGACATCATGTGGGCTCTAACATCATGTTGGTTGCTAGGCAGGTAAGCAGAAGTGGGCGTGGCCTAGCAAGCAGCAAGACTGGGAAGAAGCAATATTTTTCCCTAATTCAGCCAGGGATAACTCCTCAGACGTTCCACCTTCTGCAGCACCGTGGAATATGTTGGCGCTATTTCCATCATTTCTCCATCGATAATAAAAATGTCTCATCTCAATGATAACAGCAGCAGACACAATGAGAAATACCCTGGGGGGTAAATAAAGAGATAATGCCCTACTCCCCAAGCGGTGGTGAAAGGGTCAAAGTCCTGCCCCTTATGCCCCAGGAGGTGCTGGAAGCCTAATTGGTGCTTTTAAAATGCATGTATTATAATATTTAAAAAGCATTGAGTGGGAGGGGCTTTCCTGCACTGCAAAGCCAACACCATCGGTCAGTACGGAGTGCCGGCAGCTCTTGGAGGGTGTGGCCGATGATGTCAGGAATAGGAGGGGAAATGGGCGGAAAGCTGTAATTGGGTTTGGGGGTTGTCTGCCATTCTCTTTTAGTATAACTGTTTATATATTAGTATATAAGGTAATGGCATATATATTAGCATCTAAGGTAATGAGATATATATTAGTATAGAAGGTAATGTTATATATATATATATATATATATATAGTAGTATAAAAGGTAATGGGATGTGTATATATATATATATATATTACTATATACGGTAAAAGGTTACACATATATTGGTATAAGGTAATGGGACATGTATTAATATATAAGGTAATGAGATATATATTAGCATATACGGTAATGGGATATATATACATATATATATATATATATTAGCATATAAGCATATAAATGAGATATATATTAGTATATAAAGTAATGGGATATATAAGTATATTAGGTCATGATATGCATATATAAATGAGATAACATTGCCATTTACGGTGTTTCCCTGAAAATAAGACATACCCATAAAATAAGCCGTAGAAGGATTTTTAATCATTTGTGCAATATAAGCCATACCCCGAAAATAAGACATAGTGATAGGCAGGGCCTTCAGATCAACCTTCAAACCAGCCGATGAG
Source organism: Spea multiplicata (assembly GCA_009364415.1). Classification (NCBI taxonomy): domain Eukaryota; kingdom Metazoa; phylum Chordata; class Amphibia; order Anura; family Pelobatidae; genus Spea; species Spea multiplicata. The sequence continues at coordinate 6,622 of VKOC01047751.1, forward strand.
CAGCTGTGAGCGCAATTGAAAGCGGCACCCGACCTGCCTGCTCCCGCTGCCGGCGCATAATATGAAGTTAAAGGGGCCGGTGTTGACACACTGCGTGGCCCAATGGCAGTACCTCAGTACTTCGTCCCACGTCTTAAAAGGGGTGGGACGAAGAGCTGAGGCACGGCCATTGGGCGGCGCGTGAACACCGGCCAGGGGCGGGTTGGACCGGGGGGGCAATTGCCCCCTAGGCCGCCCTGAATCTACATTAAATGCCCATTAAAGTGGGCCGATTCAGCCATGCCAGGGCAGAGTCTTAAAGCGCACATTGGAGGACAGCAGCAGTGAAGGATGGCAGCAAAAATGTAAGTATTAATAAAATAGTTGGGGTAATAGGCGGAAGGGGAGCCAAATTTCAAGGGGGGGCTGCATTGGGACAACAATTAAATATAAAATGGGGGTGGCTAGGGGGCATAAGTACACAAAAGGGGGGCACCACATAAATCAATACCCAAAGGTGGGGGGTGGGTGGCTGGGTTCAATATACATGGGTCATTTACAATGACATGGGTCATTAACAATGTGGGTTTCTCTCTCATTGTTGTACTATACTTCATAAAAATAAGCCATTCCCTGAAAATAAGCCATAGTGTAAAAATAAGCCATATGAAACATAAATATAAAACAGTGTCTTATTTTCGGGGAAACATGGTACATAGTTTCCCTGTGTGGTTTTCAGGAAAGATTTGAAGTCCTCAGTAGTAGTCAGGTATTGTGGGAATTTCCGATGAGTATTGCAAGGTGATGCGAAGATCTAATTGAATTTCAAGTGGGGCGTGATCCGAATTGACATCGTTATGGAAGGTGATATGTTGTAGTTGATCTAGTGGGGAAATAGGTCCAATCAAGATAAAGTGTCGTGAGCCCTAAAAACATGGTCTGTCAAGTCTACGGTCCAAAATCGTATTAAAGTCCCCACCTAAATCGCTACGCCCCTGGACACACTCTGCAATGCAGTTGGCATTAAATTGGACAGGTCTGGTTCCCTCCAGTGAGTCTCCTGAAGGCATATAATATGTGACCTAAGATTTAAGGTGGTTAGGAACTAACTTTCGCTTCATTGGCATATTAAGGCTATCAATTTTCCACAAACAAATGCCATGGATGGTCATCGTGGCATTACAGGGTTGGAGTAAAGATGGTGATCTAGCCTATACCCATCCTTGGCAGCTTGTTAATAGTGGTAGGTATATTGTACGATTAGGGATACCTCCATGTCCCAGTGCCAGGGCATAAATCACATAAGGGGGTCCGACGGTGTTCGCAATGGAGATACTGGATGAACTAAGCATTAACCCAATAACAATCATAAACAAAGTAAACCTTGAGGGCTTCTTACAAGCCTTAAGGTAAAAAATAAACTGTCAAAAGAGTTGTGAGGCAAACAGTGTCCCCTCGGGCGCATCATGTGAGGTTCCAGATGGCAGAATAGTCTTGGGCATCCTCCGGCATGTTAAAGAAGTTAGGAGGTTCATCATGGGTGACCTTGAGTTTTGCTGGAAAGGTAAGGGCAAGTTTCCCCTTCTTTTCATGGCGCAATTTACAGATGGGTGCCAATCTTTGATGTTTAGCCGTGACCTGGGATGAGTAATCTTGGAAGACCCTTAACCTGGCAGAGTGGAAAAAAATATCGGGAAGTTTTTGATATTCCAAGAGAATTGTTTCCATGTCCTAGAAATTCAGGAGGCGCAGAATGACTGGCCTTCTCTCTGTCCTCTTTTAGTTATAAGAGGATGATTCCCACCATGAGGAAATTGTAGGGTGTCAACCAACTTCTCTTGTAGGGTAGAGGCCGGGTATTGAGACCTGACTGTTTTAGGAATGCTAACGAGATGAAGATTGTTGTGACGACTCCTATTCTTCAGATCATCAATTATGTCACAACGTGATTGAATAAAGGATAAGTGAGAATGTGTGTCAGATTACATTTGGTGTATAGTGTCTTCCGTGGTGCTTTGTCTTTGTTCCAGTTCCATGATGTTTGCCGAGATCTGAGTAAGGGTGGTGTCCTACTGTTAGGTTCTTGAAAGTGAGAGCGACCACAGGGCTTTTGCAACCTCGCATTTTAACTGCATGGGAAGGTGGAGGCGATGATGGGGGCTCTGGTTCCGGCTGCAAAAGAAGTAGGGAATGTTGTGGTTCAGCCATTTTCTCTTTTGAGCTGGCAGAGGATGCACACTGTGGCTGAAGAGACTTCTGTGAAGATTTAGTAGAGGATTTTTTTAACTGGCCTGGCTGGAAATTTGTCCATAGTCTTACAAGCGAGATCAGGATGGGGGAAGCGAGAAGCCTGGCCAGGGTTTTGGTCTTCGAGTGATGGTCCAGCCCTGGCCATGATCTCTAGATGTTGCTGAGATGCTGGTTTTACATTTACATATATATATATATATATATATATATATAATATGTTAGAACCTGCTGCTGATATATATTAATATTAGCCCTTGCTGCCAATATATGTAAATATTAGCCCTTGCTGCCAATATATGTAAATAGTAGACCCTGCTGCCAATATATATATATATATATATATATATATATATATATATAAATATATTGCTGCCAATACTTTTTATATTGAAAAAATTGAATCCTACACAAGCATTTCCTTGGGCCCCACTCCACGCTCCCTATCATGAAATCACTCCCTCCTCTCCTGCACCAAAAATTAGGTATAGATCAAATAAACACATAAAACAGCACTTGAATGTATAGATTAACTGAATAAGACATACAAACCTTATATTTTCAGGTATACATAAATAATGTATTTAAACATAGCATTTTAGGTATGGATCAACATATTAACACACAAACCCAGCTTTGCATGTATAGATCAATTGAAATTCACATGTGAACTCAGCACTGAAGGCATAGAATCAGACATACAAATCCTGATTTGCAGGTATACAATAATAGCATCACAGGTATAGACCAACAGAACACACAAGCCCAGCATTGCAGGTATAGATCAACTGGAAATCACATAGAAACTCAGCACTGAACTTATAGATCAAATAAACACATGGAAACAGCATTGCAGGTATTGATCAAGTGAATAAGACATACACACCCTGTATTTGCAGGTATACATACATAATGTATTGAAGAATAGCATAGCATATAAGGATCAACAGAATAACACACAAACCCACCTTTGCAGGTATAGATCAATTGGAATTCACATAAAAACTCAGCATTAAAGGTATAGATAAAACCCCCCTAAATTACAAGTATAGTTCACAGGTTGCACAACCCAAAGCCAGCCCTGGCGTCCACACTCACTTCCCACATGGAACCTAACCAGCACCCAGATAACACACAATGGACTTGCCATCTTTGTCCCCAAACAGCATTTGTCCGTGCCTGAGTGCCCGATGGGACAGTCCGCCCCTGGACATGGCTATATTATTTCATAAACATCCTGCCAGCAAAAGAAGAAGTGATCCGCAGGGTGGATTTTTGGTGATGGATTGTCAGCTTGTTGGTCGTGGATTGGGACTGCATAATGTTTATGATCCTTATACAAATCCGGCCCAGTATGTTTCATTGAATTTAGTGGATAGCTGGAGAATGAGCACCTGGTAGATAAAACATAACCATTTACCCCGCGGTGCACCATTCATTTACCAGGATAATCTAGCACACTTTACAGGCAAGACAGCTTGTCATCTTGGACAATGCCCCGATCACTATCACACTGGCCTCATTATGACCCTCGTTATACATCCTTTTTCTGCCAATCGTCGGACTTCAAGGCTAGTTTAGCGGACAAGTGGGTTTTCTATACCCAACATAATGATCAACATAGTGATAACCCAAAAAAGAATGGCTAAAGAGAGACCCTCATCTCCTTTCATTCAACAGACCCGTCTCCATATTGAACTCTCCCCCCTTTCATTATGGCATTAGAACCTCTCCCACTAGCAGAGGCGTATCTACTGAAAATAGCGCCTATGGCAAGCACTGAAATTGCGCCCCAGTCCAGATATCTAAAACCCATTTATTAGCCCCTGCTGCCCATATATATATATATATATATATATATATATATATATATAGTCCCTGCTGCCCATATATATATATATATATATATATAAATATTAGTCGCTGCTGCCGAGAGCAGGTATTGATCAACACACAAACCCAGATCAATTGAAATTCACTTGTGATCTCAGCACTGAAAGTATAGATCAAATAAACAGAATCAGACATACAAATCCCGTATTTGCAGGTATACAATAATGATATATGAAACGTAGCATCGCATATATAGATCAAATAAATACATGGAAACAACATTGCAGGTATTAATCAACTGAATAAGACATATTAACCCTGTATTTGCAGGTATACATAATGTATAGAAACATAGCATAGCAGGTAAGGATCTACAGAATAACACAAAAACCCAGCTTTGCAGGTATAGATCAATTGGAATGCGCATAAAAACTCAGCATTAAAAGTATATTTAAAACACCCTAAATTACAGGCATAGATCACAGGTTGCACACCCCAAAGCCAGCCCTGGTGTCCACACTGCCCACATAGAACCTGACCAGCACCCAGATAACACACATAAGATGTGCCATCTTTGTCCCCAAATAGCCCAGCACATGTCAACTTTGTCCCCAAAACAGTCTGTGCCATATTTGTCCCATATACACCCTGCCTGTGCCATCTTGGTCCCCAAGGCTCAAACCTCCTGCTAGTGCCATCTTTGCCCTTCCACAATTATACATCTATGATACACACAAACACTTTTACAGTTACTCACTAATTCACACTTTCATTCAGACAACTCATCCACACATTAACTCATGGTCTACCTCATTCAGACAACTTATGCTCTCCCTCATTCAGACAATTCATTCATACATTAACTCATGCTCTCCCTCATTCAGACAACTCATCCACATATTAATTCACACTCTTCACTTATATCTACCCCCTCTCCCTCCCTTATCACTTTCTAATCCCTCTTGTCCCTTATCACCTTCTAACCCCTCTCCCTCCCTTAACACCTTCTAACCCCCTCTACCTCCCTTATTACCTTCTAACCCCACCCACTCCTCCCTTACTCACCTTCTAAACCCCTCTCCCTCCCCTTATCACCTTCTAACCCTCGTCCCTCCCTTATCACCTTCTAACTCCTCTTCCTCCCTTATCACTTTCTAACCCTACACTTTCTATCTCTCCTCCCCGTACTCACTTTCTAACTACTCTCCCCCTTTGTAGTTCTCTCACCTTGAGGTCCAGCGGCGCCCCTCTCTCTCCTCCACATCAAAAAAAAAGACAGCGTTTGAAAGCTGCTCACTGGTGCCTGTTTAAATGGCGCCTATGGCACGAGCCATAGGTGCCATACCCTAGATACGCCTCTGCCCACTAGCGAATAATTTAGAGCATCTAAGCATCGATTACCCAACATCAGAGGCGCTAAGGCTTAACGCTACCGACCAGTCTAAGCGCCAGCTCTCTTCCTCATTCAAATGGACTCCAGGTTCCCTTACGCACTGGATATAATCTTTCACCATCGGTTGGCTTGGCTCTGGGAATTTCCAAAAGTGGAGCCTATTACCTCTTACCTTCCTTGAGTTCATCAATAATGATGGTCTCCATCCCACAGATACTCTATGGGCTTCCGCTCTCACCCCCTACTCGTACTATCTAGACATTTCATTCAGCAATGTTAAAATTTATACGGAAACCTAAGAAAAAGTAACCAATGCCACCAAAGTCGAGGGGGGCTACAACACTAGCTTATATCAGATGGTACAACCTAGCTGGCCTACTTGGGTTTGCTGGACTAATAGATACACGGACTGGTAGAGGGGTCATCACTTTATACCTCAGAGTAACCTTACCTTCTCGCTACATGCTAGACCCTCGCAAATTCCAGAGCACTACCGTAAAAAGAGTAGATATACTCTGAGCATGGCAGCTTCCTCTATACATACCCTATACTCTATAAATAATGGGCATCTGGTTGGTAGAGCGCTTATCAGCTGTTAACAGGTGAATTATCCCCCTTCCCAACCTTGCAGGGGAATTATGATCTTCCAATCATATCTGGCTATACGTAGGGGAGGGGAGAGGACCTTTTCCGTTGGGAACCCTTTATTAACTCTTTAGACACTGATTTCAAATAATACATACAGTTTCTAATAGATGGAGTGGATGTGTCTGAGAAATGATAACTGCAAAGGACAAGCTGCCGACTATATATCATTTGGAGGGGAGGCTGGAAATGACATGACGGAGGCTTGGCATCCGGATCTCTCCTAGCAAATGCCGGACCAACAGCACCGCACCTAGGGAAAACGAGACAAGACGTGTTGGAATTTCTGTTTCGCTTTATTGCAGTTTAATCACATGACTTTTAGGCTATGCTTATTCGAGTGACCAACAATTAGACCTTGGTCCACGTACTTTTTTGTATAGGTTCATATATGTATAATTAAATGTAAATCACTATGGTAACAATGAAAGGTCCTGTTGGACAATTAAACTGGTTTCAAATCAAGAGGGTTATACACCAAAATGCGTGCACCAGGCAGCCTCTTCCCTCTCCTGCTGGGTCAGTCTCTTCTGGGCCTTTTCAGCTTCTGGACTAACTACTGGTGCAGCGAGAAGCCTGGCGGGAGTTTTGGTGTCTTCCAGTGATGATCCAGCCCGGGCCATGATCATGATGGATGTTGCTGAGATGCTGGTTTTAATTTGGGGCAGTGAGCCGCCTAGCGGGCATCAAAGGCTGTTTTGGGATAGGTTGGGAAGTTGTGCCCAGCAGGTACTACATTTTGTATGGTGTACTCTTTTATTGCAGGGTGATGAGTGAGTTGATTTACTACTCTAACCACTGAGAGCCATATGATCCCAATCACACCAGAAAATCTACAACACAATGGCTGAAAAGGATCAACCTGCTTCAATGGCCCAATCAAAGCCCAGACCTCTATCTGACTGAAATGCTGAAATGCGGGACCTTAAGACAGCTGTGTATAAACAAATACTGCAAACCTCAATGAAGCAATGCTGTAAAGAAGAGTGGCCCAAAAGTCCTACACAATGATGTGACAGACTGATAAAGTCATACAGAAAACCATTACTTCAACCCATTGCTGCTAAAGGTGTCTCTACAAGCTATTGGATGGTAAGATGTACTTGGTATTTCACACATGACTTCTTCATTATGGCTTTATTTTTGTTGAATAAATCTTGACACTGTGTAATATGTCATCTGTTGCTATTCTGTGAGGTTGCAGTTACCTGTAATTTAGACCTAAGGAACAGATGATTGTTATTATGTCCTAAAATCATAAACCACACATGCTAACACCACTCATACAAATAAACTCACTGTCCCTTTCCTCTTACAGCTTTCTCTATCCCTCGGCTTTACCTAATTCATATGTTTCTCCCGCTCTCGTAGCCCTTACTCTCCCTTTTTTGCCTCCCTCTCTGGCAGCCCTCATTCTCTCATCTCCCTCCTCCCTTTCTATCCATGCAAGCTTTCAGTGCATGCCTGAGGTAACTAACCTATTTTGCCCTGTGCAAACCTGCTGGAGGTAAATTATTTCCTCTCATTGGACAGTGCTGAGGCAAATGCTCAGAGTTCCCTGGGATGGTAATTCACAGCAAAGCTCAGCTCGCCTGAAACACCGGCTCTGGTCTGGTGTCAGAGCAAAGCCAAGCCTACAGGGCCACCACTTTTATCACCAATACGACTTCCACAAATAACCAGGACGGCTGTGGAATAAATGTAATCATTTATTAAAGTGGGGTTGGGGTGAGGATAAGGATTAACCAAGGAAAGGAGGGTATCCAAATAGCCTGTCATTCTCCAAGTCAAGCTCCCGCTGAACCACAAAGTTAAAGACGCCAAAACGCGTACGCTTGGCAGCCTCTTCCCTCTCCTGCTGGGCCCGTCTCTTCAGGGCTTGCCTCTTCTTGGCCACCTCAGCTTCTGGACTCAGTAGTGGTGGTCTGGGCTTCTCCACCGGTAGGACTTGCTGCACCACTGGCCACTTCACGTTATCCAAGTTGGTGTTCGGACGTTGTGGAGCAACCAATTTAACTGTGGGGGCAGCAAGCGGCCTAGCGGGCGCCAAAGGGGATTTTGGGATGGCTTGTTGGAAAGTTGTGCCCAGCGGGTAGTACATTTGTATGGCGTCCATCATTGTCTTCTGCAGGGTGCAGAATTCAGGTGGTGCCTCCTCCGTGGCCATGATGTTTCCGGCTGTCTTCTTCTCAAATGGGCGACACCGAGCGCAGCCTGCACTTGCTGCTTGGCAGATGTTGGATGCCGTGTTGGTCTTGGCGAGTTTTTTTTTCGGATTGGCCCTGGTCATGTTGGTAATGTAACTCGCATTTGCAGCGCTGGTGTGAGCTTTGGTGTCACTCATAGAGGGTCGAACCGTGGCCATGATGTTTCTGGCTGTCTT
>VKOC01047752.1:0-12977 GCA_009364415.1 Spea multiplicata
ATTCTCCCTATTTCCCTCTTCTTGCATTTCCTCCCTCCATTTCCCTCTTGTTGCATTTCCTCCCTCCATTTTCCCTCTTCTTGCACTCCCTCCCTCCATTCCCCTCTTCTTGCTTGTATGTAAGAACAGATAACTTCAAGTCCTAAACCTCACTTATAGGCTAAAGTCAAAATCAACAGCTGTTCATATGGTGAATTGAAACCAATATATCCCCTGTATTGTATTATATTGCTACAGGGAAACAGCTGATTGAAGTTATGCAAATACAGTAAGAGGTAATCAGAGTTTGAAAGCATAACTCACGTTTAATGTTTGAATTGTGAGGCTGCATTAAAGCTCCAAGTCTGCAGGCACTGCGTTCATGCTGGTGAAGGCTGAGATGTGTCTGTAGGAGATGAAATGTTGCAGCAGTTACCGATGCTTGTCATTGTGACATAACAGCATTGTCTCTTTATCATATCACTACTGATGCTAACTGTCCTAGATGATTTTAAAGGGATAGTCCCATATTTTCTGCTGTTACTTCATAAATTGTTTATTTCTATAGCTTTAAAAGATCAACATATCAACTGGTTTTGTTTCAAACAGCCAAGTAAAACCGTTAAACCTCTTAAGGAGCAAGTTTTATGGTTTTACTATGTCTCTGTTCACCTGTCCCTCTTATTATGTTATTAATGAACCCACACAAATTGGTCAGCACACAATTTGGAACCATATTCATAAATGTGAGACATGTTTTCGTATGACTAAAATATTTAATAAAAAACTGGCAAAAAAATGACTCTCTTGAATAATCAATGAAAGAGTTTTTAATATGAGTTCTTCTTTACATGTGTAGTGTACAGGATTGGTGACTCAGAAGGTAAAAGGTTTAGATAATATGCCTCACCTTTTTAATATTAGCTTGCGTAAGAAAGAATTACCAATTTAAGTAGACGTATATAGACACAACTTTTATCTATACAAATAATGTATTGAGCATTCACTGAGCTTCATGTGCTTTATAATAGAAACAGACATACGGTATTTTTACCACAAATGTGACAGAAATGTGTGTTTGCATGAGCTCCAGCTATGATGACTCTTCTCGTAACGCATGCTGATCTCTGTGTGTGCAGGCAGGGACCAGATTCTGTATAATTATACAGGAGTTGTTATCAGTCACTGATTAGCAGCGGTTTCCCTCCATTACCCGAGTCAGTTTCTGTGTGTAACTGAACTTTCACTCGCACATTCAAACACGGTTAGAACTGTAATACAGCAGGAGGGATGAGCTGTAACTGACAGGCAGCCCGGCTTCTCCAAAGGTTAGTACATAACCTTACGTCACTACCTTATCTATGTGAGCCTCATTAGATCCTGTGGGGTTTTAAAGGAAGTATTAACGCATAACTGTCCTTTTGCCCCCTATGTCACTGTCATTTTCCCTTCCACACCTTCTGTAAAATATTGCCTTCTGTAAAATATTTGCAGAAACTACACCCCTTGGCGCATCAAATGAGGGGCTGCATGTGTTTCTAGTACAAACCTGGAGTGCGCAAGACACAATTGAACATGTTGCTATGGTTAGAAAAAACAAAGTGACATATTCCGTCATTATTTGTGCACTCAACTTTTGTCCTAGACATACATGTAACCCCTCATTTAAAGCACCAAGGGGTGTAGTTTCTTGAAATCTCCCTATATGTAAGCTTTATTATCAGTGGCTTCTTTTGTACTCTGACTACCATTCACGTTAGCATGAGGAATGTACCTTAATATAAGGCTGCTGCAGGGGATTGCATTATAATGTGTTGTATTGCTATCCACTACTTAAGGTTCTTAGACTGGCAAAGCATGTATTGTAGCAGCATAGCTATTGGCTGCGGTCGTATCATACTAATAATATTAATAAATAATATTTCACCATGTATTTCCTTACTTCTGTCCCAGACACACAGGGTTTACCAGTGACATATTAGCCTCTTGCAACATTGTAGACTTATGTAACATTCAGAATTGTTGTATTGGCATTATGCTAATTTGAACCAATCATGTTCGAGGGAGGTGTAGCTTCACCCTTACATAAGTGTGAATTTCTTCTGTTTTGCCATTTTGACCCGACCAGACAGTGTGCCAGATGGTCAGTTTGGGCCTAAAGGCAAGCAAGCTGCCCTCAAGACCAGGGAGTAACAGCCACAGCAAAGTTCCCTCCTGTAATTCAGCCAAATTTTATCTTATCGGTGTGAAAAATAAATTACATTATGATAATTTTGCACAGTTTATATTCGGCTAGCTAGTTCTCCAGCATGTGGTGGACCCACATAACTATGTCCCCACTGCAAAACCTTTTGCACATGTTTTAAGGGCTTGGTGACCCAATCTCTGTCAACTCGCAATATACCGCATTTACTTGATTATACGACCCCCCAAAATTTGAATATTAATTTAGGACAAAAAGAAAAAGCCTGAATATAAGACTAATACTACTAGTAAATATGAATTCACATGTAAAATGCTTTTCATATTTAATAAAAACTATGATTGAGAAAAAAGATTTTTTTGTTTTTTATTTCATCTCTGCCCCCAGTTGTGCACATCTGCCCCCAGAAATGCCTTATACCCCTCTATATGCCCCTCTGCTTCCCAGAAATGCCTTATAACCCTCTATATGCCACTCTGCCCCACATAAATGCCTTTTAACCCCCTATTTGCCTTGCTGTCCCCACATATGCCTTTTAACCCCTTATATGCTACTCTGCCTCCCTGATATCCCTTTTAACCCCCTATTTGCACTCTGTCCCCAGACATGCCTTTTAACCCCCTATATGCCACTCTGCCACCCTGATATGCCTTTTAACCTCCTATTTGCCACTCTGCCCCCAGATATCCCTATTGTTAAAGATATCTTGCGCCCTTCCTTTTCAGGATGTGGGTAGGTAGTCCCGTTGATCTTGGAATGCTAAGTATATAAATGTCTCAAGGTAAAAGTATTTTGAGGACGACATACACCTGTGTATTGGGTGCAAGGCTGAATGTGAACAGAAATACTAGTCTCAGAGCTACCGGATAATATTTTGAGAATGGATATCTTGAAGGAACAGACTATTCATACAGAATCTGTGTGTCTGTGTGAATACTTTCGGCACTGCTATGTGTAGTTGGTGTCTTTCAGTTATCAAGCCGATAATCTATGGAAACTGAAAGTGGACCACAGTGTACATTCCACCTCCTGCCTAGCCTGTCAATGTCAATCGTATTCCTGGTGGAAACAAAAAAATCGCCACTTCACCTGGTAGGGGTGTGTCATCATGCCACAAGCCCGTATAAGAGCCCTATCTGGTCGGTGAAAAAAACAGACAGAAGTTGGAGGCAGACCATCCACTACTGAGTACTGAATTGAGCAGCACCTCCATGCATACCATTGGTAGAGACAATTGCACAGACTGCAGGACATTAGCTTGGCATTATAAACTTGGCTAATTCCGTTTTCTCTATTCCTATAGCACCAGAATCCCAGGATCAATTTGCATTTACCTGGGAGGAACAACTATACACTCTAACTGTACTCCCAAAGCATTATTTGCATTCTCCTACCTGATGCTATGGACTGGTTGGTTGGGAAAAGCGATAATGCCATTCATGACATGGATTTTGTGGCCCGGATGGAGGCTGCATTTGTTTGGGGAGCAGAACAGGCTGATGCACTTGCACAGGCTAATGACCAGTTCATACAAATAATAGCCTTGAGCCTATCTTGCTCAGCAACCTTTCATCTTGGAAGTGTGTGTGGCGGAGCATGGAATGTCATAGGGACTGTGGAAAAAGTCAGAAATCCCAACAGGATTCTGGTCAAAGCAAATTTTACTTTACTGATAAATGGAACAGTTGTCCACCAGAAGATGTAAAGGCAAATACAGTAATTGAATGTAAACATGAATGTAACAGGCATCCCGAATTTAAGAAAAGATCAAGGAATGAAGACCTGAGTCTTACATCAGAAAAAATGGGCACACTGGATGCACCAAATGGCTGTTATTTGTCACAAAATTCTGTTTTTACCCAGTCACAATATAAACTGACTTGTCAATAGGTAACTGGTTGTGTCAAGAAGGCCTTGTGACCCATATAGCAGTTGCCGAAAAACAGGTTTAAAAATTAAAGTGGTACCTAGCAGAAAGAGGTGGATTTTCCGGCCAAGAGCTAGCTCACTTCAGTAAACATCTGGTAATGTTAACTTTGAATTGACAAAGTGCCACACATACAAGTGGAGGGTGGCCCCTATTAAGATGCATCAGCTTGGCATTGCCTGACAGTGAAGGAATGACAGAAGGCATGGTTCACGGATGTTTCCACCACTATCACCGGTAAGCAGCGAGTGTGGATTGTGGCTACTTATCATCCCCATGCAGAAACAATGGTACATGAAACAAAGACACACAGTCTTTTTTTTAAGCAGAAAGGTCTTACCTTTAATGGGGGGCCAAGTCTTCTCTTTATCCAGTGTCCATGGAAGGGCTGCAATTATTTCTTGCTCTATTTCAAGAAAGCATGACAGTGTTAAAGACTTTACAGTAATTAAGGTGCCAATAATCTTGAGATGTTGTGGTGCCAAACTCCCTTGGCTATTGTGAGCTACCCTGTGGGACACAGACTAGGATGACCACAGAAAATGGCACAGCAACATGGAATCGGCTGGTGCTATATAAATAAATGTACTGACAAGGGGGAAGGGGGTTACCAAAAAAGTTCTTCACCAGAAGTGCACATTATGGTGGCCATCCCTCAGCATATAAAATGTTCCTATTTTTATCTGTTAAAGTAAAGATTGCAAGAAACTGAAACAGACTAATCCACCTGCTATTGGGTAAGTGTTGGTGACACATATTTATCAGATGGGGAGGATGACCCTGTCTACAAACCATACAAAGGTTCAGATTGGATACAACATGGCACTTACAGGCACTGTCTTATATGTTTCAAAAGTGTACTTTGATTACATTATGTATGCTATACTAAACAAAACAACATGTTTCATTATCTGGAATATGTACAATATTAACAACTCACCGGAGGGATGTTTGTTTGAAAAGAGGAGAAATGGTTAAACAAGGTCATAATCTGAAACTAGTGAGTCAGAGGCTTAGATGTAATATAAAGAAGTTTTACTCTGAGAGTGGTAGAGAAATGGAACAGCCTCCCAGCAGAAGAGGTAGAGGCTGATAAAGCATGAGAATGTAAACATGCACAAGGCCTAGGACTGATTTAAGTCTAACGTTATGCAGAGAACATTTTGGTGAGCTTTTGTGCAGGAAGAATTTGGATAACCTGTACAATGGAGAGTTTAATCATCTTTAACTTCGCACAAAGCCATTGACTCTTGTGTTATACTCTGCCAGCTCATGGGTCTCCTGGAGAAAGCGGACAGTGTTGGCCCTGGCTGACACTGGCAAAGTAAGGTATTTAAAATGGAAACCTTTCTGAAAACGCTCGTGAAAACGTGAATAAAGCCCACTATTTGTACTGTAGCACCTGCCTTCTAATGAGCCTAGTATTTACACATCAAGCCAGTTAGATACATAGACACAACACAACAGAAAGGGATTGAGCAGGACACATTCAAGCAATGGAAAGGAGAACTACTCATGATAAGCGAAGAAAAGGTCATTAGCATTATTGGAGACAATAGGGTCAGAGAAACCTTGTGCCTTCATTAAGAACAAAGGTGGAGGCAGGAAAAACACCAAAACAAATGAATAGGGCCAATGGCAATATATAACCAGAGACAGGAGAAATACTGTAAAAAGATCAGCCCTAGCCTGGACACATCCCACTGCAACCACAGCACCTGGATCTCTGAAAGAAAATGAACATCAAGAATCAAGGGCTGGAAGTGAAGCTTAAAAACCCCTGGTACTCAATCCCAATGCCTGATTGGCTGATGGTGTCACTTGACCAGGTTCAGCCAATCAGAAGGCAGGAGTAAGGGCCAGCCCCTGATTTGCTGTTGGAGTCAGCTTACAAAGCTCAGCCAATCAGCAGCTGCAAGGATGTGAGGGCATTATTTCACGAGGGGTGCTTACTGGGGGCATTACATAAGGGGGGTGTTGGTTGGTGGAATAAATATACAATATGGGGCTGGATGAGGACAATACACAAGGGTGTGGGGGCAATGGGCCATTAATTTAGATCCAGAGCTGGCTGGGAGTCATCACATAATTCAATACACAATATAGGGCTATCTGGGTGGATAAATATACAATACAGGGCTAATTTTTAAGTTGATGATTTTGTGGCCTGTGAATGGCGATATAAATATCCAAATGTCCCTTGGCAGAAAAAAAGGTTCCAGCAGGAGAGTGCACTATACACTCTCTCACCAAACGCAAAAAAAAACAAAACAGAGATGAGAGACAGTTGAAAAAAGGACCACCATGGAATTCAACGCAGGAACTCAAGTTCTACACCTTAACCACTACACTACAGACACTAGCAAATGCTTTTTGCTCAAAACTATCCATTGGTTTTTTACCTCTATGTAGTCTAGCTAGCCGTCCTCCCAAACAAACACGCTAAATAAACCAAAGAATGGTGGCTTGTAAGGGCAGAGACAAGATGTCTTATGTTTTGGTCTCAAAAAAAAACAAAAACTGGAACAGATCTAGGTAAAGATGAAGACATAGGGAATCAAATGCAGAACCTCATTTAACCCCTTAACCACTACACTACAGAGAACATGCATAAGGGCTTAGATAAACAATCCCCAATGCAGTCCTTTAGCTAACGTGACTCCCAAACAAACACACTAAATAAACTAAAAAATGGTGGCTTGTAAGCCCAAAGACAAGATGGCTTATGTTTTGGTCTACGTGGTTGCTCAGAATTGCTTTTTCTCCCATACCAAATGTAAAAAAGCACACAAAAAATAAAACATACAGGAAAAGATGAAATTTAAGCCTCAGGGAATTAAACCCAGAACCTTGAGAATCCAAGATTACGCAACAGAGACTATCCTTTAGTTTTCACCCCAACACAAGGTGTCTGGCTTCCCCCCAATTGCTTGTAAGTTCAAATCTGGCTGCTGCCGGTTCCTTTCTACCCCAGTAATGCTGGGTGTTAACTCTTCTTGGCAAAAGCGGTGGTCATTGTTAAACATGTTACAATTACCTTGGTGCCCATAAATCCAAGAAGAAAAATGATTTACTCATATAAAATATAATAAAGTGGCATGCAATATGATAGTATCCTGGTTTCACCTCTTTTTTTTATTGGTCTGGTGACTCCAGCAACCAATCAGCAGCCGGCCCACTGGAGTGCACAAATACACGTGGGGGCCGGTGGAGCCATCACATAAATTAATACCAAAGGGAGGGGCAGGCTTGAGGTATAAATACACATTGGGCTGCCGGGGGGCGATACACAAGGGAGGAAAAACACAAATGACATAAGCAGTGTGGAAAATAAAAAAAATTATGTATTGTAAGCTTAGCCAGTCAGAATGTGTGTGTCGGTGTGGCATAGTCTGTCCTGGTGTGTGAGTGTGTTTAGGCTTTGGTGTGGCAGAGCCTCTCCTGGTGTATGTGTGGGGGGCGTCGGTGTGGCAGAGCCTGTCCTGGTGTGGAAAACCCAGACTCTATTTAGCAGTCTGGGCGGCATGTGGTTGTGGGGATAGAGGGGTCAAGTTGAGGTCAGGCTAGTTTCCAGGTTAGGTAGGGCTGGAATGTTCTGGGTGCGCTCGAGCCGCTTAGTTGGCCGCGCCCCTTTGCGTTCATTGGCGTAGAGTGCCACTTAGTTTAACCGCGCTTTTGCGTTGCTGAGGAGAATTTCTCGCGCTGCGCTCGCGCTGCGCTAGGGGCGGGAATTTGCCCTATAAATAAGGCGTCTGAGGTGAGTTGTTTCAGACCTGCGGCGAACCGCTAAGCTGACTGCACTGACCTCTTGTAGCGTCTGGTGAGCGGCGGCATAGCGGGAGAGCCAAGGGTTGAAGAATGGAGGAACTTCTGCTGAGGCTTCGGGAGAAAGCTGCAATCAAGGGAGAAGAATGGCTTCGTCGTTGTCTGGATGTGGCTGCTGAAGACGAAGACGTCCAACGCGGTTGGCTGGGAGGCGAGTTGGAGGTGTTCACCGAGGCGGAGACCAGGGATGAAGTGACAGCGGTGGAAGTTTCGCGAGAAGAGAACTGGGACCCGGAAGAAGGATCTTCGCGAGATTTTCTTTCTACATCGCGAGATTTCATACGAAACTCGCGTGATCTACACCAGGAAGTGTTTGAGGCACCCGGGCAGTGTAGGAAGAGCTCTAGACTGGCGTCTAGGCAGAAGAGAGCAAGATCCGGCTCCCCAAGGAAGAGAGAAGGCAAGAAGAAACACTTACAGCTACCAGCGGAACAGAGCTCTGGCAGCAGTCAGCAGAATAGGCGGCAGGTGCCGGCTTCAGTGGAAGCTGCCAAGCTGCCGGGAGCACCTGAGGTACCACAGACTGACGGCAGGGCTGGTACTGGTGAGTGTACGAACTTTACTATTAATAAGCTTGGTGAATTGGTTGGCTCGCTGGTGGGTTTTCTGAAGGAGTTACAATCTCCTGGTCCAGCCCAGGCTTGGGGGGATAAAGTACAAAAAAATGTGGTCAGTGAGACTTGTATGAAAGAGTCTCTTTCTTGTGATATGTCACCGCTGGGTTTCCATTTAAGCATGGCTGTTAAAGAAAAAATTTGGAATGGTGATTATGTGGACATATTATCTTTATTACCAGCTTCGAAGGAATTTCTTTTAAAACATGACAAGGATGAGGATAGGAGACGTCCTATTCCTAGATCTTTCAATAACTGGTTGCAAGCTTTTTGCATTTTTTCTAGTGTTCTATGTGAAAAACATAGGGAGAAAAGTACTGGTCTGTTTCAGCATCTAGAAGCAGTTCTGGAAGCTTATAGGAACTTTGGCGGTTTATCTTGGTTTAACTATGATGAAATTTTCAGGCAAAAGCTAGCGGTGCATAAAAACCTTCAGTGGGGGATGAAAGACGTGGGGACGTGGGTCAGCGTCATGCTTCCTCAAAAAAGTGTTGGTAATTTTAAATCACAAGGTGTTAATGCGCAACAGTTACGTCAGAAAGGTATATGCTGGTCCTTTAATGAATCACAGTGTAAGTGGCCTAATTCGTGTAGGTTTAGGCACGAATGTACTATTTGTGCTGGTAGCCATCCTGCAGTTAAGTGTTTTCGGAGGAACCAGGGAAAAGATCCGTTTCCAAAAGGCGGAGACGCCAGTGAAGCTGTTAAATCTGCTCCCCTTTTTAAACATGTACCCAAACAAGCGGATGGCTAAGCTTTTACATGACGGTTTTAAATTTGGTTTCAACATTCCAGTTTTCAAAGGGAATGATTTATGTTGGGTGAATAACCTGAAATCGGTGAAGGGTAATTTGAAGGTGGTTGAGGAAAAGATTATTAAGGAAATTTCAATGGGGCGAGTTGCGGGCCCTTTTCAAGTTCCTCCTTTTAACTGTTTTAGGTTATCACCTTTGGGTCTGGTTCCAAAGAAGGAACAAGGGTCTTTCAGATTAATTCACCACCTTTCATTCCCGAGAGGTGGTTCTCTCAACGATGAAATTTGCTTAGATAATTTTCCGGTTCGTTATGCAAGCTTTGATGATGCCTTGATGTGGGTGAGACGGTGTGGAAAAAATGCTTTGCTGGCCAAGATAGATATTGAAGCTGCGTTTAGGTTGTTACCTATTAACCCTTTGTGTTTTCCTTCCTTAGGTTTTCATTTTAATGGGAAATTCTATTTTGATAAATGTTTGCCTATGGGGTGTTCCCTTTCATGTTTTTATTTTGAAGCTTTTGCGTGTTTTTTAGAGTGGGTGGTCAAAAAAGTTGCAGGTTTGGATTCTGTTGTTCATTATTTAGACGACTTTTTGTTCATAGGTAAGGCAGATAGTTTAGAGTGTTTGAATCTGTTGAATTCTTTCTTTGTTTTAGCGGAATTTTTTGGTATCCCGCTAGCACGGGATAAAACAGTATTTCCAGCTACTTCTTTATTATTTTTAGGTATAGAGATCGACACGGTTAGGATGGTATTTAGGTTACCTGATGCTAAGTTGGTTAAATTACGTGCTACGATTAATATAGTTTTAGCATCTCAGAAAGTTACAGTTAAATATTTTCAATCGTTGCTTGGCCTATTGAACTTTGCAGCTAGGATTATCCCTATGGGTAGGGTGTTTTCCAGGCAAATGGCGAAAGCTATTGCTGGAAAGAAGGTTGGATATCATAGGGTTAGAGTTACTAGGCAGGTAAAAGAGGATTTGTTAATATGGAAGCTGTTTCTTAAGAAGTTTAATGGTGCAGCCATATGGCAACAGGATTTTATTACTAATGTAGATTTAGAGTTTTTCACGGATGCAGCGGGCTCATCTGGTTTCGGTATTTTTTGGCAGGGACAGTGGGCCGTTGCGGAATGGCCTATTGAATGGCATAGAACGGGTTGGACTAAGAATTTAGTTTTGCTAGAGTTGTTTCCTGTAGTGGTTGCTCTGTTATTTTGGGGTCAAGCTTGGAGTAACAAAAGGATCCTTTTGAACTGCGATAATATGGGGGTGGTATGGGTGGTTAACACTTTAAGGGCTAAATCTTTGCCAGTGATAAGCTTATTAAGGCGTTTAGTTTATTTGTGCTTTATTAATAACATTTGGTTGAAAGCGAAACATGTTCCGGGTAAAAGCAACAAAATTGCTGACGCTCTTTCGCGCTTTGATTTCAAGCTGTTCAGGGAGCTGGTACCCGAGGCAGAGGAGGAAGGGCTGCAGGTTCCACAGTGCATATGGCATTTGACTTCTCCCAGATAAGTAATTTACTTGCCAGATCTTTATCAAAAGGCACTTGGGATAGCTATAGGAGGTCTTGGCGTTTGTGGTCGGACTTTGTGCAATCCTTTAAAATAGATTTGTTAGATAATAGTTTAGATGTGGCTTTGGGTTTTGTCTTAGATTTAATTCATAAGGAATTTTCGCGTTCGTTCATAGACAGATGTCTTTTGGGTGTTTCGTTTTTTCTTTAATGTAGCAGGTAAAAGGCACGTTTTTAAGGATTTTTTAGTGAAACAAATTTTGAAGGGCTATGGGATCAGACATAGGATTCCGGACTCTAGAAGGCCTATCTCTTATGATTTGCTGCAGGATTTAGTTATAATGGCAGATAATTTTTGCTGGAACAGTTTTGAGGCATGTTTATTCAAGACAGCTTTTACTATTGCCTTTTTTGGGGCTTTTAGGTTAAGTGAGCTGGTGGCCAATAATAAAAAGGGTGGTTCAGGTTTATTGAGGGCTGATGTTACTTGTGGAGTTTGTTTAAAACTGTTTTTGAGGTCCTCCAAAACGGATAGGAGGGGTAAAGGCTGTTGGATAGTATTACAACGGGTTAATGGTCAAAGGGTTTGCCCGGTTAGAGCGGCTGAGGCTTTTATGGCTCAGCGCCCTAATGTTGAGGGTAACTGGCTGGTTCATGGATCAGGGCATCCGCTTACGAGATTCCAATTTAACAGTGTTTTAAAAAAATGTTTGTTCGCATTGGGTCTGGGGTCTGAGCATTATTCCTCTCATTCATTTAGAATCGGAGCAGCTACGGAAGCTGCCAGGTTAGGGCTTGATTCTTCCGTTATTAGAAGGATTGGGAGGTGGGAATCAGACCGTTTTAAAATATATGTTCGACCGGAATTGTTGTGAGTATGTGGCTAACATTTTTCTTTTTCAGGTCAGCCGCCTAAGATAGTATGGATCATTGGACACTCCTTTGTTTTCTGGGCTCAGAGAAGAGCAGAAATTAGAAAAGGAGGACATAACCTCGGTTTCAATGATAAAATTGTTCAGATTTTTTGGTTAGGCATTCGGGGGTTAAGGATTTGTCAGCTTTACAATATTTTGTGCGAATACATCTCTATTTTTCCATGCCCTGATATTGTTATCGTTCATTGCGGAGGTAATGATTTGGGCAAAGTGAAATCGTTGGATTTGTTGAATGTGTTTAAAGAGTTAATTACGGGTTTAAAATCTATGTTTATGAAGGTTTGTGTCGTCTGGTCTGAAATTGTGCCAAGATTGGTATGGTCTGACAGACCGGAATTTAAAGCTTTAGAGAGGGTTCGGCGCAAGCTGAATAGAGCTATGCAGAAGTTCATGCAATTGGAGGGGGTTTTAGCTTTAGGCATAGGGACTTGGAGGGTTGTTGTAAAGGCTTTTATCGGAACGATGGGGTTCACCTATCGGACATTGGAAACGATATATTTAATTTGAATTTGCAGTTGATGGTTGAACAGGCCGTGGGTTTTATGGGGTGGGCCGCGAATTCTTGTGATTAATTCGCGGCTGGTGGGCGAACCAGTGGTGTTCTGGTGACTGTCCTGGCTTTAGGGCGGATGGTCTTTAAGTATTTGTTATGGTGGCACTCTGGGGCTTGGGCCAAGAGTGTATCATGGTTATAAGGTTTAGGTTATTAAGTATTTGGTTTATGTTACAATGTAAGCTAAATAAAAGACCACGGCCTGTTTGCTCCAATTCTTGTGTCTGTGTCTTTATTTATTTAGGAGTGTTTAAGTATGTATTGGTTATTCCTATCCCTTACAATCACATGGAAAGCCCAGACTCTATTTAGCAGTCTGGGCGGCATGTGGTTGTGGGGATAGAGGGGTCAAGTTGAGGTCAGGCTAGTTTCCAGCTTAGGTAGGGCTGGAATGTTCTGGGTGCGCTCGAGCCGTTTAGTTGGCCGCGCCCCTTTGCGTTCATTGGTGTAGCGTGCCACTTAGTTTAACCGCGCTTTTGCGTTGCTGAGGAGAATTTCTCGCGCTGCGCTAGGGGCGGGAATTTGCGCTATAAATAGGGCGTCTGAGGTGAGTTGTTTCAGACCTGCGGCGAACCGCTAAGCTGACTGCACTGACCTCTTGTAGCGTCTGGTGAGCGGCGGCATAGCGGGAGAGCCAAGGGTTGAAGAATGGAGGAACTTCTGC
>VKOC01047753.1:0-14573 GCA_009364415.1 Spea multiplicata
GAAAAGATTATTAAGGAAATTTCAATGGGGCGAGTTGCGGGCCCTTTTCAAGTTCCTCCATTTAACAGTTTTAGGTTATCACCTTTGGGTTTGGTTCCAAAGAAGGAACAGGGGTCTTTCAGATTAATTCACCACCTTTCATTCCCGAGAGGTGGTTCTCTCAACGATGAAATTTGCTTAGATGATTTTCCTGTTCGTTATGCAAGCTTTGATGATGCCTTGATGTGGGTGAGACGGTGTGGGAAAAATGCTTTGCTGGCCAAGATAGATATTGAAGCTGCGTTTCGGTTGTTACCTATTAACCCTTTGTGTTTTCCTTCCTTAGGTTTTCATTTTAATGGGAAATTCTATTTTGATAAATGTTTGCCTATGGGGTGTTCCCTTTCATGTTTTTATTTTGAAGCTTTTGCGTGTTTTTTAGAGTGGGTGGTCAAAAAAGTTGCAGGTTTGGATTCTGTTGTTCATTATTTAGACGACTTTTTGTTCATAGGTAAGGCAGATAGTTTAGAGTGTTTGTATCTGTTGAATTCTTTCTTTGTTTTAGCGGAATTTTTTGGTATCCCGCTAGCACGGGATAAAACAGTATTTCCAGCTACTTCTTTATTATTTTTAGGTATAGAGATCGACACGGTTAGGATGGTATTTAGGTTACCTGATGCTAAGTTGGTTAAATTACGTGCTACGATTAATATAGTTTTAGCATCTCAGAAAGTTACAGTTAAATATTTTCAATCGTTGCTTGGCCTATTGAACTTTGCAGCTAGGATTATCCCTATGGGTAGGGTGTTTTCCAGGCAAATGGCGAAAGCTATTGCTGGAAAGAAGGTTGGATATCATAGGGTTAGAGTTACTAGGCAGGTAAAAGAGGATTTGTTAATATGGAAGCTATTTCTTAAGAAGTTTAATGGTGCAGCCATATGGCAACAGGATTTTATCACTAATGTGGATTTAGAGTTTTTCACGGATGCAGCGGGCTCATCTGGTTTCGGTATTTTTTGGCAGGGACAGTGGGCCGTTGCTGAATGGCCTATTGACTGGCATAGAGCGGGTTGGACTAAGAATTTAGTTTTGCTAGAGTTATTTCCTGTAGTGGTTGCTTTGTTATTTTGGGGGCAAGCATGGAGTAACAAAAGGATTCTTTTGAACTGCGATAATATGGGGGTGGTATGGGTGGTTAACACTTTAAGGGCTAAATCTTTGCCAGTGATAAGCTTATTAAGGTGTTTAGTTTATTTGTGCTTTATTAATAACATTTGGTTGAAAGCGAAACATGTTCCGGGTAAAAGCAACAAAATTGCTGACGCTCTTTCGCGCTTTGATTTCAAGCTGTTCAGGGAGCTGGTACCCGAGGCAGAGGAGGAAGGGCTGCAGGTTCCACAGTGCATATGGCATTTGACTTCTCCCAGATAAGTAATTTACTTGCCAGATCTTTATCAAAAGGCACTTGGGATAGCTATAGGAGGTCTTGGCGTTTGTGGTCGGACTTTGTGCAATCCTTTAAAATAGATTTGTTAGATAATAGTTTAGATGTGGCTTTGGGTTTTGTCTTAGATTTAATTCATAAGGAATTTTCGCGTTCGTTCATAGACAGATGTCTTTTGGGTGTTTCGTTTTTTCTTTAATGTAGCAGGTAAAAGGCACGTTTTTAAGGATTTTTTAGTGAAACAAATTTTGAAGGGCTATGGGATCAGACATAGGATTCCGGACTCTAGAAGGCCTATCTCTTATGATTTGCTGCAGGATTTAGTTATAATGGCAGATAATTTTTGCTGGAACAGTTTTGAGGCATGTTTATTCAAGACAGCTTTTACTATTGCCTTTTTTGGGGCTTTTAGGTTAAGTGAGCTGGTGGCCAATAATAAAAAGGGTGGTTCAGGTTTATTGAGGGCTGATGTTACTTGTGGAGTTTGTTTAAAACTGTTTTTGAGGTCCTCCAAAACGGATAGGAGGGGTAAAGGCTGTTGGATAGTATTACAACGGGTTAATGGTCAAAGGGTTTGCCCGGTTAGAGCGGCTGAGGCTTTTATGGCTCAGCGCCCTAATGTTGAGGGTAACTGGCTGGTTCATGGATCAGGGCATCCGCTTACGAGATTCCAATTTAACAGTGTTTTAAAAAAATGTTTGTTCGCATTGGGTCTGGGGTCTGAGCATTATTCCTCTCATTCATTTAGAATCGGAGCAGCTACGGAAGCTGCCAGGTTAGGGCTTGATTCTTCCGTTATTAGAAGGATTGGGAGGTGGGAATCAGACCGTTTTAAAATATATGTTCGACCGGAATTGTTGTGAATTGTGGCTAATATTTTTCTTTTTCAGGTCAGTCGCCTAAAACAGTATGGATCATTGGACACTCCTTTGTTTTCTGGGCTCAGAGAAGAGCAGAAATCAGAAAAGGAGGACATAACCTCGGTTTCAATGATAAAATTGTTAAAAATTTTTGGTTAGGCATTCGGGGGTTAAGGATTTGTCAGCTTTACAATATTTTGTGCGAATACATCTCTATTTTTCCATGCCCTGATATTGTTATCGTTCATTGCGGAGGTAATGATTTGGGCAAAGTGAAATCGTTGGATTTGTTGAATGTGTTTAAAGAGTTAATTATGGGTTTAAAAAATATGTTTATGAAGGTTTGTGTCGTCTGGTCTGAAATTGTGCCAAGATTGGTATGGTCTGACAGACCGGAATTTAAAGCTTTAGAGAGGGTTCGGCGCAAGCTGAATAGAGCTATGCAGAAGTTCATGCAATTGGAGGGGGGTTTTAGCTTTAGGCATAGGGACTTGGAGGGTTGTTGTAAAGGTTTTTATTGGAACGATGGGGTTCACCTATCGGACATTGGAAACGATATATTTAATTTGAATTTGCAATTGATGGTTGAGCAGGCCGTGGGTTTTATGGGGTGGGCCGCGAATTCTTGTGGTTAATTCGCGGCTGGTGGGCGAACCAGTGGTTTTCTGGTGACTGTCCTGGCTTTAGGGCGGATGGTCTTTAAGTATTTGTTATGGTGGCACTCTGGGGCTTGGGCCAAGAGTGTATCATGGTTATAAGGTTTATGTTATTAAGTATTTGGTTTATGTTACAATGTAAGCTAAATAAAAGACCACGGCCTGTTTGCTCCAGTTCTTGTTGTCAGTGTCTTTATTTATTTTAGGAGTGTTTGAGTATGTATTTGTTCTTGTTGTCAGTGTCTTTATTTATTTTAGGAGTGTTTGAGTATGTATTTGTTATTCATATCCCTTACAATCACATGGAAAGCCCAGACTCTATTTAGCAGTCTGGGCGGCATGTGGTTGTGGGGATAGAGGGGTCAAGTTGAGGTCAGGCTAGTTTCCAGCTTAGGTAGGGCTGGAATGTTCTGGATGCGCTCGAGCCGCTTAGTTGGCCGTGCCCCTTTGCGTTCATTGGTGTCGCGTGCCACTTAGTTTAACCGCGCTTTTGCGTTGCTGAGGAGAAAGTGGGTCTCGCGCTGCGCTCGCGCTGCGCTAGGGGCGGGAATTTGCCCTATAAATGGGGCGTCTGAGGTGAGGTGTTGCAGACCTGCGGCGAACCGCTAAGCTGACTGCACTGACCTCTTGTAGCGTCTGGTGAGCGGCGGCATAGCGGGAGAGCCAAGGGTTGAAGAATGGAGGAACTTCGTTGAGGCTTCCGCCCCACCCTATGTATATATATATAAAAATATATATATATAATAACGTCGGCTTTTATTGGGGTTGAGGTTGCCCCCCCTTTTTGCGGGCGAACCAGTGGTTTTCTGGTGACTTTAGGGCGGATGGTCTTTAAGTATTTGTTATGGTGGCACTCTGGGGCTTGGGCCAAGAGTGTATCATGGTTATAAGGTTTGTGTTATTAAGTATTTGGTTTATGTTACAATGTAAGCTAAATAAAAGACCACGGCCTGTTTGCTCCAGTTCTTGTTGTCAGTGTCTTTATTTATTTTAGGAGTGTTTGAGTATGTATTTGTTATTCATATCCCTTACAATCACATGCATTCAAACTGTGTTGCTGTAATGCCTTGATGTTGATGCATTCAGCAACACGGAGATCGACATCTGAGGCCTTGTCTGGCAAAGTTTCCAAGAGCCAGACCCTCCTGAGAACTCTGGCTCCCCTTGCAGGTTGAATACAGGTTGTTCAACCATGCGAGTCAATGGAGCCTAGTTTTCTAATCACACTATGATTATTAAAATATATGTAAAAAAAAATAATAATAAGGAAATAAAAAGAATGATAACATGTACAAATAATTTTCCACTGATGGCACCATCAGGTGAACCTTCCAGTTCCAAAAAATGTAATATATATATATATATATATATATTTTTATTATTTTTAATGAGCAAGTCCTAAAATGAGCACTATATCTTGAAACAATTCTTGCATGGAAAGAATTAGAATACTGGCAATGGGGTGTCTGCTTTTAAAGAATGTATGATTTGATAGGGTAAATTGAATTGGCCGGGTTCAACAATGTCCCATTTTACACAGGGGAAGGATGACCACATGTCAAATTTCCAATTTCAAAAATGCACACGTCCCAAATGTGGCCTTTTAGTCCCCAAACAACCCAACAAGCCCATGTGTTGGGTGACAGTGTCATATACCAGGACCTGTAAATATATACCTGAATTAAAACGTGTGTGGAAAAAAATGACTACCACAAAGTTTGACAAAGACTGGTGATAGAATTAGTGCATGAAAAGAGTTAAAATATTTGAATGTGAAATACCTTCTTGTCCTTCTTGTCCCGAAAAAAACCCAATATATAACTTTTATGGGTTCAGTAAATGGGAATGAAGGAAATTACAGCTAAACACGGGCACTATATTACATTTTCTGGAACTGGTGCCATCAGTGGAAAATTATTTGTACATGTTATCATTCTTTTTATTTTATTTATTAAGTATTTTTTTCCTTATTATTATTTTTTTTTTACATTTATTTTATTATTCATAGTGTGATTGGACTGTCAATTGTCATCAAGGGTTAAACTAATCCATATTTTAACAATACATAAAAACACAAAAAGAAAATAACTTTGTATCTTTACTCTCTAATACGGTATGTGTTTCCATCTAGTGCCAACTGCATCAATATAAAAGTTCTACATTTCACAGCTAATGTCAGATTTGACAGAAAGCAAAATAACAGAATATTTTGTAGAATAAAAACAAGACAGTGTAAAAAACATATTTTATAACTGTCTATATTTATATATACACATATATATAAATACAAATATATAAATACTATATGAACAAGAGTATTGGGGCACCACCCTTCAGGGAAGGCTTTCTGCAAGTCTTTCCGGCGAAGTTGGGTACATAGCATTGTCCAAAACAACTTGGTAGTTCCCTTTCAGCATACCCAGACATTTTGGACAATGCTATGCTTCCAACTTTGTGGGAACAGTTTGGGGAAGGCCCTTTTCTATTCCAGCATGACTGTGCTCTAGTGCTTAAACCATGGTCCATGACGACATCAGCGTGTCCATGACGACAAATACTGGATGAACATTCCAAAATGTTGTTTACTGTTATAGCTGGAGGGAGAGGCCGAGGGCGAGGGTGACACCGACGAGGGCGAGGGTAAGGGAGAGGCCGAGGGCGAGGGTGAGGGAGAGGGCGAGGGAGAGGTTGAGGGAGAGGGTGAGGGTGAGGTGAGGAGGTGAGGCCAGGAGAGGAGAGGGTGAGGAGAGTAAGAGGGAGAGGTGAGGTGAGGGCGAGGGTGAGGTGAGGTGATGGTGAGGAGGTGAGGAGTGGTGAGGTGAGGAGAGGCTGAGGTGAGGTGAGGAGAGGGTGAGGCAGGGTGAGGGAGAGGGTGAGGGGGCGAGGGTGAGGGAGAGGGTGAGGGCGAGTTGGATTCGCACAGTAATGTTCTTGTTTTTGAAAGAAATAAAATCAAATGGATCAAACATACCTTGTAGACATTGTTAATGTAGTAAATAACAGCTGATTTGGAATGGACTGTAACAGTTGTAACAGTTATCAGGGGAGTTGTGTTTCCAACTCACTGAATTCATTAAGTATTAGAAGGGTTATTTCTAAGGTGACTTCCAAGAAAAATAGGCTTTCCAGTTAAATAAACTGCATTTGTTGTTCAAGGGGCTATCTGGGACACCGCAATGTCTTATATTCAGGCTAAATTATTTTTTTCCCCTAAATTAATATTCAAATTTTGTGGGGTCATCTTATAATCTGGGTCATCTTATAATTGAGCAAAATATGGTTAATATAATATTATATATATATACATATATGTATCTATATATATATACACACACACATGTACACACAGGAAGATAAACAGCGCTCAATGTATGGACACAAAGGAAAGAGTGAAAATAAAGCAAATAATCTAAAATAGTGCAAATTAGCAATGGTGTATATAAATAACTATACTGAAGTACAAATGGAGCGTCACAACAAATAACTGGAAAAAGGTTTCCGTTAAATAAACACAATATTTTCCTCTGCATTTGCTGTTCAAGGGGCTAAAATTCTAATTATAACATAATAAAGCACTGCTTTGAAACATGTGACTTGTTACAAATGATAAGTGACTGCAAAATGTGATTCACAAAAAAAACCTTGTGAGTGACACGATACGTAAACACAAAAGGGAAATCACAGTACAGTCAAACAAAATCTCAAAACACCATAAGTCCAGTAAATTGTCCAAAAACCTTGAACTGCGACAGCGGAAAAACGCTCCATCACTGCTGGACTCCCACGAGGAAGACAACAGAGAAGAGGCAGCCCTCAATACTGGTGCAGAAGTCCTAGCCTTCCAAGAAGTGTTACAGGAGGATGCTCCGTTAACGTACTGCTCCTTCAGACAGCTCTGGCAATACGAAGTCCGGGCACTTGAACGAGGCAGAGAGAAGCACAACTGCAGCTCTGTAACAGTAATCCTGAGAAGGAAAGACTTGTACCCAATTCAGATGGAGGAGGATAACCTTGGAACAGACATAGACTCTCCCTGTATTTTTACATCTATAACACCAGTCTACAAGCAGAGAGTCAAGATTTTTAGAGATTCACCGGCCATTTCTGAATTGGGTGCCATCCCAATCATCACTTTTTTACCAGTCATGCCGAACTTATAATAGTAAACATAAATGTTTCTCCTAACACCTCAAAGCTTTAGAATGCGCTTTAATGTGACGCCACCACTTAGTATGCGGTGCCCTTTACCTGGGTAGATGTAGCATGTGCCAAGACCGATGTCAAGCATTAGAGTCTGGCCTTCCTTATATGCATTCATTTCAGAATAAAATACAAGTAAACATACACTAACGAAGCATTATACATACATATGTGTGCAATATATGGATTTTTATATCCCAGTGCTCTATTCATACTCTAAAGCCCTGGAAGATTACATTGTAGCAGAGTGCCATTTCTTCAGTGTTGTCCCATGAAAATAGATAATAAAATATTTATAAAAATGTGAGGGGGGTACTCACTTTTGTGAGATACTGTATGTTGGGATTTTACTAACTGAGAGACATGCCAGCAACCTTATACTTCACCATGTGTTTCCTAGAAATATTGTCTGCCATCACGGTGGAGGAAAACAAATGTGGCATTAGTTGGCATATGCTTAAATATCACTCCCCGCTAGCCAGTATTTTTAACATTAAAAGTGTTCAATGTTAACTCTGTGGAAGCCACACCTGCGACAAAGCAGCACAACAAGGAAACTACAGGATGGGCAGTTCCTCACACACACACACAAGGTTTTGACTTTTGCATTACTGGCTTAAAATAAGAAAGGAAAATAAGCTAACTCTTATAATTTGTTGCATTGTATTTTAAGAGCTACAAAATAATACCATATTTGTTCGATTATAAGACGAGGTTTTTTCTAAAGCAAATTGTTCTGAAAAATACTCCTCATCTTATAATCGAGGTCGTCTTATAATCAGACCTCAACTAGGTCTAATTATGAGACTACGATCCAGATCCCCCGCAGTGATGCAGGGGACCTGGATCCTCCTGTGTTATGCTCAAGCGGAACTTGTCTACGCGAATCGCGTAGAGCTCTACACACTGCCCAGACTAAGCACCGGGGACTCAGAAGCACCGGTAAGTTTGGAGGAGGGAGGGGGAGGGAGTGTTAAATGGGGGGCATAAGGAATTTCTGGAGGCAGACTGCTCTGTGAAATGCCTTTTAAGCCCCTTAATGCCACTCTGGCTCCAGAAATGCCTTTTAACCCTCTATAGGCCACTCTGTCTCCTGAAATGCCTTATACCTCCCTATATGCCACTCTGCCCCATAATATGCCTTTTAACCCCCTAAATGCCAGAGTGGCATATAGGGGTATAAGGCAATTCTGGAGGCAGAGTGACACATAGGGGGTCAAAAGGCATATCATGGGGCACAATGGCATATAGAGGGTTAAAAGGTGTATCATGGGGCACAGTGGCATTTCTGGGGCAGAGTGGTAAGCCTGGGGGCAGATGTGCATAACTGGGGGGCCAGGTTGAAAAAAAAGGAAATAAAAACAAAATATGTTTCTGAATCATAGCTTTTATTAACAAACAATTGTTCACATAGTTTACATGAATTAACATTTACTGGTAAAACTTTTTTCCTATAAGGTCGTCTTATATTCAGGCTTTTTCTTTTTTTCATAAGTTAATATTCAGATTTTGGGGGGGGTCATCTTATAATTGAGCAAAGTACTACTTATAGACATATTGCACTATATATATATTATTATTGCACTATACTATATATATTATTGTATTTTCATATTGTACTGGGAAGATCTCTGGGTGTATGTTAGTGTGTGTTTGAATGGGTGTCTGTCTGGGTCTGTGTGTGTTCCAAATGTCAAGTGACCGAAGAGATCTTGCAATATTTTGAAGGTACCCTTACAAGAACCATATATCCTATCCAGCAAAAGCTTAAACTCCCAAATTTTCACTCTTTCGGTAGACAAATGACCATATCATTCGTATCTATTTCAATTCCTAGAAAGGATATTATCATTCCTGCTCCATCTGCACCTTCTTTTGCCCCAAACACCTAGACTGCGCTCTGATCAACTGGTGAATGATAATATCCTTTCTAGGAATTGAAATAGATACGAATGATATGGTCATTTGTCTACCGAAAGAGTGAAAATTTGGGAGTTTAAGCTTTTGCTGGATAGGATATATGGTTCTTGTAAGGGTACCTTCAAAATATTGCAAGATCTCTTGGGTCACTTGACATTTGCCTGCAGGGTTATGCCATTGGTCATACTTGTTGGCAGAAGGGAGAATGTTCCAATTCAGAGTTAGAACTATTCACTGATGCCTCAGGCATGGTTGGGATGGGGGCATATTTTAAGGGGGAGTGGTGCGCTTAGAGGTGGCCACAAGAATGGCTTGATTTGATTTGTTGGAATATGGCATCCTGTATTGGCCCTGTTGCGTCATCTGGTGCTTCGATGTCTGCAGCATAACATTTGGGTTTGAGCACATCATGTCCCAGGTGTTCAGAATGTAACTGTGGATGCATTATCTCGTTTTCAGTTTGAGAGATTCAGGGATGCTGCTCCGGATGCGGCAGAGACCAGTCTGCCTTGTCCTTAGTATTTATGGAACATCGCTTTTCCAGCCTCTTAAAGTTGCTTCAGCGTGCATTGTCGAAACATTCAACATAAGCATATGCTAAGATATGGAGGTACTGGCTTCAAATAGCCGAGTCTGAAGCGGATATTCATGAATCTAAGGATAAGCGCAGGAGTGTCTGGGGCCACAGCAGAACGCAATCTGGTGGTGCTCTTATACTGGTTTCGCCTAGTGGGCTGGGAAGATGTTACTAGTGATTTTGTCGTTCACAAAAATAAGAGGTTGGAAAAAGGGCCGCAGGCCTACTAACCTCCACCCAGTGTCATCTAGTTTGTTACAGCGTATTTGCTATCAGGTTGCTGTGGTAGACCAGTCACAATTTGAGGTTGTCTTGTTTGAAGTTGTGTTTTCTTTAGCGTTCTTTGGGGCCCTTTGCATTGGGGAATTAGTTTCTCCAAGTAACTGTAAGGTAGGAGGTTTGAAGGAGCCTGTTGTTATCTGGAAGCATAATGAGGTGGTTCTTCTTATTATTATCATTATTATTATTATTAGGAGATCTAAGACTGATCAAAAGAGTTTTGGGTCTAAGGTTCCAATTAGGAAGGTCGGAGGCTATCTGTGCCTGGTACATTTGGCTCAGTCTAACTTTAGGATTAAGCCATATTTTTCCGGTGTGTGGTTGATTCATAGCGATGGCTTGCAATTGACTCGTTACCAGTTTTGTACAGTTTTCACCATCGTGTTCAAGGTTGTGGTTAAGACTCAAAGCTTTTTTTCTCCTTACTCATTCAGGATCGGTACAGCTCCTGAGGCTTTCAGATATGGCCTTTCAGTGAACTTTGTATGCAGTAGCCGCTCACTCTGACTAGACCACAACACTGCTCATTTGATCCACGTAAGTTTGTTTACTGTGTTCTTCCACCAAAGTCCAGACATTGACACTGAAGTAAAGAAGCAATGAAAATCGGATGATCTCTCCCAGAACACAAGGTAAAGGGTAAGTCCCAGTGGAAATGTTCACATTTGTGCCAGGTTCCTTTCCTTACAGTGTTTCTCTGGTGTGGAAAGGAACCAGGCACATATTTGAAGATTTACATGGTGCTATTAACACTTTTCTAGCCGTATTGCACTATACATATTTATTTTATATAGCACCATCATATTCCGCAGCGCTATACAATGGGTAAACAGGAGATAACAAGTAGTATATAACACAACAAGCGTTAGTGTGGCTGCTTCATATCCAGTAAGTTCAATTATGTAAGTTAATGATAGCGTGAGTATGGGCTTAGTAACCTTGCAAACGGTTCAGGTCTATAGTTTCCAGTGGAGGGAGATGCAATAGAGCTCTGGTCGGTAGCAGGTGGGAGACCAAACGTATGACAACTGTTTTAAAAGTATAGTCACAAACATTCTGTAAATAGACTATGTAGAATAATTATTTTCTAAAATAAAGACAAAAAAGCCATAATCTATTACAAATATAAACTGTCTATAATGCACTCTTTTTTTCCTAGTAAAAGACCTCCATCTGCTGGTAGCTGTGGGTATTACTGCAAGAGAAGTTGGAATCTGCTACAATTGTTTTATTGATTTAATTCAAAATGAAGGAAAGGAAAAGGAAAAAAAAAATCACACGCAGGAATAAAAGCAGCAACTACAAAACAGTTGAATTATAAACTTGGTTTACAATAAAAAGCAAAATACATGAAAGTTTTTTTTTTTCCTTTTTTTATTATTAGACCACATCACATACAATATGCAGAAAACATATATGAGCAGAAAGTGCGAATAATAAATATAGCAGCATACAAGTTCAAATATACATCATTCCGCTTACACAGATGGAACAACAAGTGTTTCCGTGATTAAATATATATGTTAATGATGCGTCTAATATAGCAATATGCAACATACAAAACATAGTTAGACGGGATTACAGCAGAACTTCCCAGCCTATACCCCACAAAAAAACAAAAAAGAAAAAAAAAAAAAAAAAAAAAAAGTTGGCGTAAAGGCCTTAACACTATGGTGAAAAAGTGCCCCAGCTAATCATATGCTGCAAGCGGGACAAGAACTGCAGCTTGCTGGCCAACATTAGAGATCTTCTGAGCAGATAGCTGGCATTCACTACAAGATGGATGATGTGGGCTGCACAGCGCACACCAATAATATGACCATCTCGCAGCGCTTTCACCAGAGCCGACAAGCCATCCATACCATTCATTCAAACCGTCAAGCCTAGTTGATATTGATTGTATATTATACGATGTATAATATCTTTTACTATCATGGGAGAGTCTCAGGATACCGAGTCAGCCACGGTCTCCAAATGTTGTAGAATTTTTGTAAACACTGATGGGATAAGAAAAAGCCACGTTCCATCATACACTGATGACTTATTTGGTTCAAAACATGGTCCAAGGAAATAGATGATGATTGTAGCCATTGTCTAGCTAATGTTATCTTCATGGCTAACAAGCATTGTACTATAAAAGCCCTTTGGTTAAAGCGAAATCCGTTTAAATCAAAATGTAGTAGGGCTCTTTGGATAGTAGGAACTATATTTTGATTCAAAATCTCAGAAATAAGATTAAATAAATCCTGCCAAATGTTTTGAATCTGTGGGCATTCCCACCAAATATGGATAAATGATCCTAAAGAGGAGTGACATCTCCAACATAATGGGGACACATTATAATTAAATTTACTCTGTTTCATCGGGGTTATATACCATCTCCACATTATCTTGTAGTGCAGATCAATCATATTGAGGCAATGCGAAATTTTATTAATTTCTAGTAAACTACCAATCCATATTTTTAAATCAATCAGACAGTTTAAGTCTGATTGCCAAGATTTTAATGCAGTGTGGATTAGAGGAGTTTCTATTTCTTCAAGCAACATATACCACTTTTTTAAGCTTTTAGTAATAATTTCTGTAGAGAACATATCGCAGATCTTTTGACTCAAGATAGATGAAGACTGTACGAATAAGTGAGATCTAACATAAATGGTTATCCTAATGACATTGAAGGACTCCAGATTGCCAAAATCAAATTCCTCCGAGAGCTGGGAAAACGTTTTTATTTTATCCTGTACCAGAATATCTATAATCCTTTTATTCCTATAGTTAGTCCAGTTTCTCAGATTTAATTGGGAGATATTATATTGAAGACTTTCAAACGGAGCAGTTGAGACTATTTTATTATGGAGACCTAATCGAGGCTTAATATGCTCCCAAAACTCCATGGAGCTATGGAGAGTAATTGGTAGATTATTTCTAATTGATTTAAGCTTAGAATGATGTAGCCAAAGTATGCATTCCAAGTTTGAAAGGCCTGTCAGCTCTTGCTCAATCACAAACCAGTCTACATTGTTATTATTTTTATATTGTAATTTCAAGATGTGTGAGAGCATGCTTGCTTGGGCATATCTCGTTAGTGATGGAACATTAAGTCCTCCTTTACTTTTGCTCGCTGCTAATGTTTTCCGTGCAATTCTAGCTCTCTTACCAGCCCAAATAAAGTTATCAATATTTTTCTGAAAAACCGTAGACCAAAACAACGGGAGCCTGACCGGAATCATTTGAAGAAGATATAGCCATTTAGGAACTATATAAGATCTAATGACGTTCATTCTGCCTAACCAAGAAATAAAGAGGCCTTTCCACTCTTTAGTTTGCTTAATCAGTTCATCTCGTAATTTACCAAAATTAACTTCTATAATTTCTGAAATCTTAATTGGGATTACAACCCCCAAATAGTCAAACTTGTCAGTCACCCAAGAAAATTCAAAAGATTCCTCAATACTAGTTTTTGATGAGGCCGAAAGATTCATCATTACAGCTTGTGTTTTTGTAATGTTCAGTTTATAATTCGAGAAGCTGCTAAATAAATTAATTTCGGCCATCAGGTGATCAACTGAATTTAACGGGTCATATAGGGATAGTAATATATCATCCGCATATATGCAGAGTTTATTTTCCAGATCACCAATTCTTATTCCTTTAATGCTGTTATTAAATCTAATTCTAGACGCTAATGGTTCCAATGTAAGAATATATAGCAGAGGTGCCAATGGGCAACCTTGTCGAGTCCCATTCCTTAATCTAAATCGTTCTGATTTAAAGCCTTGGCCAACTACCATTGCAGTTGGTGTTGTATACAGCGCCATAACAGCTCGAATAAAGCCTTCACCAAAGCCATAAGATCTCAATGTCTGTTCTAAAAAGGTCCAATTAACCCTGTCAAAGGCCTTTTCCGCATCCAAAGCCAAAAAGATTGAGGGTATTTCATAAGTGGTTACATATTCTACTATATCAATAATCTTACGGACATTATCACTAGGATGTCTTCCCTTTATAAAGCCAGACTGATCTCTACAAATTAACTGTGAGCATAATGGTTTTAAACGAGCAGCTAATATTGATGAATATATCTTAGTGTCCAGATTAATCAAAGAAATTGGCCTGTAATCAGACACTTTCAGACACGCTTTCCCAGCTTTAGGTATAGGAAGAATGATAGCCTCCAACATGCCATTCGGAAAGGACTTATTTGCACTAATTTCATTAAACATACTTGTTAGGTGCGGAACTACCAATTTGGACAATTTTTTATAAAACAATGCTGTATATCCATCGGGACCAGGAGCTTTACGTACTTTTAGTTTTTTTATCGCCTCATTTACTTCATTCTCCAAAAAGGGAGCGTCCAATTGTTCTATCACTATATCAGGCAACTTCGGCAATCTGGAGTCCTGCAAATATTGTCTCATCCGTACGTCATCTTGAGCTTGATCTACAATATTATATAAAGTTGTATAAAACTTGCCAAATGCTGTCCCAATATTATCTGGACTAGAAATGTATTTATCTCCATCTATAAGTTTAAGAATTCGGTTTTTTAAATTTCTATTTTTTAATTGGTTGGTAAGCTGTTTCTCTGCCCGGTTCCCAACATAGTAGAATTTTTGCTTTAACTTAATCAAATTATAATTTGCTTTACTTATTAA
>VKOC01047754.1:0-51436 GCA_009364415.1 Spea multiplicata
TTAGGGTTAGGGTTATGTACTGATTTTTTTATTTTTTTTCTGCAGCTCTGCACGATGCTCTGTCTCTCTCTCTCTCTCAGATGGAGGAGAGAGGCAGAGCCTCTGCAGTAACGGTCACACGATCGCTGTGATTACTCATCGCAGCGATCGTGTGACCTTACTGCCGGATGTGTGGCCCTGGGGGACTGCCCCGGGTGTGGGGCAGTCCCCCAGGGCTAATAACTTACCGGAGGGAATGCCTGATCGCACGATCGGGCATAGATCTGTAACAGTTTACCGGCATTCGTGCCGGTAACTGTTACAGCTCCCTCATCGGAGCTATCGGGTATCCCAGCAGGGTCTAGACAGACCCTGCAGGGGATACCCTGTCCTCCTGTGAACTTCCGGGTGAAGTCAGTAGTGACGTTACCCGGAAGGGAAGGCGCATTTCCAGCTGTAGCAGTTTACCGGCATTCGTGCCGGAAACTGCTACAGCTCCCTCATAGGAGCGATCGGGTAGCCCAACAGGGTCTAGACAGACCCTGCTGGGCTACCCGATCCTCCCGTGAGCTTCCAGGTGACGTCAGTAGCGACGTCACCTGGCAGGGAAAGCCCGATCGCGCGATCGAGCATTTCTCTCTGTAACAGCTTTCCGGCTTCGCGCCGGAAGCTGTTACGGGAGATCGGGCAGCAGAAAGCCAGCGACGCTGGTTTCTGCTGCCAGGGGGGAGTCCAGGCTGTCAAACGACAGCCTGGTTTCCCGTGCAGCGCAGGGATGTGTCCCTGATGCTGCACGAAGGGCTGGACGTACCGGGACGTCCATAGGGGTTTCTTTGTGGGCGTTTTTTGGACGTCCCGGTACGTCTATAGGGGATTGAAGGGGTTAAAACATATTTAAAAAACAAAACAAAAACATGTTGTTTCCATATTTTCACATCATGTTGTATTATATTCTGTTTCTACTCATCTCGGTTCTTAGAGGTAAAACATATCATATAACGCATGTATCATGTATCTGAATGCAGTTTGCATTATAAGTGAAAAACAGAGTAGCAGCATTTAAGAATCTATTACATGGTTTCAATGCATATTGTGTTATTAGAGACAGAGAGAGATTGATTTGTTTCCGTAACAGCGGGTGACATAGAAATTAGGTCACTGGTACAAAAACCCAGCTCACATACATGGTGGAGGACACTAGATTAGAGGAGATTGATTGTGCCGTCATGCTTCAAGCAGTGGATAATATATTTCCATTAAAAGTTTTTTTTCAGTGATTAGATTTGGAAAATATACAAAGTAAACAACTCTAAATAAGATATGCATATACAACAATGATGAGAAGCAAAGCTCAACATGTCAGCATATTATACATCTGTGTATGCTAATATAAAGTACCTACCCCTATGGCAGGGGCGTCCATCCCTGGACCTCGAGGTGCGGCCCGCATGAGATCTGCAGCCAGGACAACCAGGATCGCAAGGGCCCTGCTGCTTACCTGTGGGAGGGTCTTTTGTACTGCACAGGGGAAGCGGAAGTCACGTGAATTTACCTCACATCACATTGCTGCTACCTCTGTGCAGTACAAGATAAGATTGCGAACAACGCAGAGGGAAGCAGGGGCCCCTGCGGAAATCTAAGAGCGGCATAGAGAGAGCTGCAGTGCAGGTAATGGGGTGGGGGAGGTTGTAAGAATGAGTATGCATGATTGAGGGAATGAATCTGTGAATGAATGAGTATATGA
The DNA here is from genome assembly GCA_009364415.1 of Spea multiplicata. Lineage (NCBI taxonomy): Eukaryota > Metazoa > Chordata > Amphibia > Anura > Pelobatidae > Spea > Spea multiplicata. Next base: position 1,724 of record VKOC01047754.1, read on the forward strand.
ATGAGTATGTTTGTGTGTGATAGCATGGATTTGTAAGTGGGTGGGGCATGGCACAGGGTGGCTGTAAGTGATTGGGCAAAAAATATAAAAATAATAATAATATTACTTGTTAACAGCAATCACACTCCTATTATGCCCAGGCAACCAGTACATGCTGGAATCTGGGTATGCCTGAGATTGCTTTTAATGATATATATTTATATATTAACAGTATTAAGTATTGAATTTGTTTGTACAATTGTGGTGTGTTACTTGCTATTCAGAGTGATTTTTATTTTTTTTAAGGGGGGTCATTTTCGGTTTTGGCATTTGGGTACATCCCTAGAATAAATTTCTGTTTAACTATTTGATTTTTACTTATCCAGAATCCTGGATTTGTAGTCACTTCAGAGGACAACACCTTCTAGACCCAGACACTTTTAATGCAGGGGCCTGGGCTATTAAGAATGTGGTGGAGAGGGGTCTGGCCTGGAGAGCCCAAGCCGCGGAAGCACACAATGTTATCCAGATCTGCAATCCATCACTGCACCAATCATTGCTCTTTGTCTATGATGGCTTTTAGGTAGTACATTGAGATGCCTTGATGGAGGCAAAGACCAGACTGTCACACTGACTGTACACAAGCACAGTTACCAACTTGTAACTTGTTGGGATGCCAGCTTTGGGCAACATCATAACATTGCATTTCCCACATTACATACAGAAACCTATTATAATGGCTCAGCAATGTTCTCCCTCAAAACCACTAAGCAATACAATTAACACAATTGACAGATGCTGGGTATAATTTTACATAAGACTTCTATATCAGCTCAACTCTGGATATATAATATTCTTGGAGTCAATTCTGATTAACATGTAGGATTGTACGTTGCAACAGATTTTTCTTTTGTTTGCATTAATTTAATAAGATGATATCTGCTTGCACTAAATGGAACATTCTCTCAATAGTATATTTTACTTACCCCTAACTTCTGAAAAACAGAATAAGAATTGTTCCCAGGTCAAGCAGAATTTTGGTTAAACATTTAAAATGTTCAACATGTAATCAGCACCATCTCTATAGTAGAGGAGTTTATTTACATTGTTTCAAGAAATGTAAATATTGTAACATTTAAGTTACTGTATGTTATTACATTATTCTTTAATCTGTCCACAAGTGTCTCAAGTCTGTTACAGTATGGTTTTAAGTATTAACAGGCAATTCCAGTGTCTCAATGAGCACAACCTCCTTTTCCTTCTGGTTTTACTCTATTGCCATGCCTAGTTTTTGCTTTAAACCTGGTTAACCCTCCAACCAAATATTTCTGGCGATTCTGTCTTCTTCTAGATAAAATACATTAATTGGGTTGCTCTGAACTCAAGTCTTCCAAATGCTATTATTGCAGGTTTAGGAGCAACTTAATCATTAACTATTATTAGGATATCCCAGGGAGAGATGTTTAATAAAAGGTTTGATTATATCATAATATATGATCAATATAATGTTTGTTAAGTAGCAATATCTAGTGTTAAATTAAATTATTGTTTACAGTTAAAATGTAAAAAATGTTTTTATTGATTTTACAAAAAGAAACAAGATTGACGAATAAAAGCAGAACTGAACCCATTGACAAAGACCATGGTATACAATCTTTCACAAAGGCTTCCTAAGTATCTTCAATTTAGGCTGCCAAATCTTCCATAAAGTCTATTTTTGTACAAGTTATATCCTTGTCTGATCAGAGAACTGATAAGTTAGTTTGGTAGATGGTTCAGAGAGATCATGTACAGTATGATTAGGCCTACGTTGCACTTAAACCTGCAATGGCATTTGGAAGATTTGAGTTCAGACCAGTCCAACCCACACTATATGGAGATGAAGAATTCTGAATCCTAGATTGTTATTGTTTTAGCAAAGTTCAAAAAATGATATTGAGCAGGAATGTGATTACATTTATGTTGTTGTTCTAAGAAATATCCCTTTGCAAGTTAAGCATACAGTATCCTTCCTCTTTAATAAGGAGCCTTTTTGCATGTTCCTGATGGTAGGTTTATGGCTGGTCCAAACATTTCAAGTCCAGCAGATGCACCAGAGAGCTTGGTAAAATATTTCTGAAGGGCTTGTGCAATATCAATTCAGGATGAGAAAATGGAATTAACCTTTCAAGAGTAGACTATTCCAGGGTGAATCAGACAATATAAGGAGACATCAACTGCCACATGGTCCGACCAAGTAATCTAATCTAAATTAGGTATTGTGCTCTTCTAAGTAAAAATTTAATCTCTGACTTTGATATTATCATCCGTCCAGCAGATTACCAAATTGTGATCTCACATTAAAGTAAAGACTTCCTTCACTGGGGATGATTCCTGGTGGATGTCTGTCCTTTGAGTCTATCTAGCAAAGGACATAAGTGCATATTAAAATCTCCAGCAAAATAAGCCTACACTGCTGCCATGTAAATAGATTTTGATTGGGGCTGTCCCATCCAGGCCGCGGAGCTGCATATCTCTGTTTTTCCTTTTCTCGCTACAGTTCCCCTGTCCTGGATTTCCTTATGCTCTGTCCTGTACTTCTGATTCTTGAATTTCGGTCCTGCTCTTGGCATCAGCATCTGTTTCCTTTATAAGTTGTGCCCCACCTGTTTGTTATGTTTGTCTCAGTCTATAGGTATGTTTTTATCTCTGTTCTCTGTTTAGATTTAATGTTTAGTTTCAGTTTATTCGTGATTCAGTAGGCTGGGTTTAGTGTACGGACACACCGAATATTGGAGTAGTTTGGCGTAGTGGTGGGCTAAGCATACTGTTGCCATAGGATGTGACTAAATCTCCAATTTGTCAGGTCGGGGGGAGCGGAGCGTAGCGCAGGTGCCATCACACAATGTCCAGCAAAGAGGGAACACAGGGGCAAATCCAAGAGAGTAGTCGGGGTCACGTCAAGGCAGGTAGAAGACAGCAGTATCGAGCAACAAAGCCAAAGGTTGAAATCCAAGGAGTCAGTATAAAGCAGTTAGGTAGCGATAGACAGTACTTCATGGTACTCAGCTTAACTAAGAAGCACTGGGAGGGAGGTCTGTGGGGTTTATATAGGGTGATTGAGCAGTCCACCCCCTATCACCTGATCCCCGCCCACCTGAAGTACCTGATCCCCTCCCTCCAGAAACACCTGAGAGGAGGGGGACATGGAAGTTTCCACCTCCTCCCCTTTCCTCTGGTGTCATACCAAGAGGGTGGCCACACCCCCTGGGGCTAAGCCACGTCCCCTCCTTGGCGGGAGCACGGCGCGTGCAAGGCACGCCGTGTGTGCTGCCCGCGAGGTTGGGGTTGCGGCCTGCCATGAGGCAGTGCCGCGGCATCACTGGGAGACCCACGGGCAGGATTAGAACTCCTGCCTGACGGTTCCCGCAACGAGGCATCCTCCATCCGGAGGATGGCCGACGGGAACCACGTTCCGGGGTGACGGACCCCGTGGTGAGGTACGTGGTCCCTGTCGGGCCTGACACAATTGTTATCATATAGTCCTAGGCTAGTCCTGTATTTATGTATGTCAGTCTTTTATGTACCTTTGCCCTCTTTTCCTGGAATCTTCTGAGGATCTCGGCTCCTCACTCCATCCCTTGTGTTCTTTGCCTTGTTCCCTCTCCTCTGTTGTGTCCTGTACCATGTATGTCTTGTCTGGTAAAGTTTAGAATCTGTGTTCTGTGTATTCTTCATGTTTGGCCTGGTTGGTTATGCTTTATTCGGTTTCCCATGTTCTTTTTCGCTTGCTATGTTTCTTGCTCTGTCCCCCTTGCTCTCTATTTCCCCTCTTGCTCATTGAGTCCCCTTGCGTGTTATGTTTCTCAATACCCTCTATTACTCTGCTTAGCTTCCCTACTTCCAGCCTGCAGCATCATGCACATTTCTCTGTAGATCTATGTCTAATGCCTGCTCCAGGGTGCCTGCAGGATATCACCAAGTTTTGTTTTGAACTAGACAACATTTGCTGCTATGTCAGGGCCCTGGGTTGTGGCCGCAGAACCTTGATGTTGAACACTCGGGGGAGAGTGGTTACCCAGCACCAGGCCCTGTCTGACTCTGTTATTCCCAGGTGCCACAGTTTAGAAAAAAACGATGCATAGCAAAGCAAAGCTGAATGCCTTAATGATATCAAAAACCAAAATCTCCTTGGTAAGTGATGAGTTGTAAAAAATACATTTTTACTTGTGGCTATCTGTCCTACCAATTATTTAGTTATTCTGTTCCATAAATCCACTGGCATTCACAGGAAAATATAAAAGTTGAAAATTCAGGATTCTTAAGAAGCGAGGGGAGCGTAACTTGGAATTTCTGCTCAGAGAAGCATGAGATGTTATAAAAACTATATCAAAATCTATATGAAACAGAATGGCATTACACAATAGAAAGCTGTTTTTAAACACAAGGACTAAGTCTGTCAATAAGGACACAAAATACCTTTAAATTGTTAATATTATGTAAAGAATTCCTGAAGATAATAAAGCCATCAGCTTAGATTTATAACACTGACACGCATATTATAATGATAATTTGTATTAGTTAATTATCCTTCTAAAGGATAATTAATTTGAGAAGGCCCTATACTGTGTGTGTGGTTAAATAGTTTATCTGCAATACAAATTAAAACAAGATTAATGGAATGTCATGCATTTTGGTGAATAAGGTAGAATATTGTTTCAAATGCATTATATTACCATAAAGTAGGATTAGTATCATTATCTAGAAACATTAGGCAAGTTCGGTTAATTGAAATTGGGCTTACAAAATCCTCGTTGTCCCTGAGCATGTTTTTGATACATTTGCTTAAAATTTTGCTTGGAGAAATCATGGAGAACATCCCATAGGGTCCGGTTTTGCTTTTTTTTTTTAAACGTGCTTTTTGTGACAATTACAGGCTAAACGTAAACTTAAGTATTTCTACTTTCCACGAATATCTTCAATGAAATGTGTTAGGAAAAATGGTTCAAAATCAGGACTATAAAAAATGTGTATTTAATGATCTAGGACATTCAGGTCTCTGAGCCCTGACTAGCATGTGAACTAGAAAGAATTGCTTTAGCCTATCGCTGACCAGAAAACATTTTAATGATTGCTATGCTTTTATCCATAGAAAGAGGATTTCATGGTACCGGACACACTTTTTGAACCTTTCATTTGGTTTATTCCTTGGCACACTGAATATAGAGAGGGATTAGATATGCAAAAATTGCTTCCAAGGATATAGGTTTCACAGATGTTGTATGTGAGTTGCAGGCTTTTGCCAAAAAAGCTTTCTAGTAACATGAAGAAAATATATTTCAAATATTGTTCATGACCATCCTCTGCTTGAAATAGTGTTTATTGTAGGCAAATTATCATAGAAATGTTTACTGTCTTTCCCATTTTTTCTTGAAATCCCAATGCAGTCTAGACAATCAGTCTCAAATATAATCACAGATTTAGTATTCTGTACCCCTGCTTAAAAAGACATTAAGCGTGGTAAAAGAATAATTTAGCCTATGTGTGCTTCAATGCTACAGTAGAATGTATAACTTAGCAATAGTGCTACTTGTCAGTGCTGCCATATTTAAACTATGGAAATGTTCTGACAACCGAAAATTCAACCTGAAGAAATGAGTGAAATGAGACTCTACATCACAGTAAAGAAAGCTTTTACTGATAATTCTACCAGGAGAAACTGCCTGGCTTTTCTCAAAAGGAGGAAAGGGTTAGAAAGACATTTCTGAATATAATGAATGGGTTAGCATTTTCTGAAAATTCCATAAGCCGACAATTGATTAACAAAATGATTACTTGAAACGCCTTTGCAAGCAAAGTCATTAACCACATTTATCAATAATTATAATCGTCAAAGCTTGGATCTCAGAGGTGATGCAAACTATATAAAAAAAGCAATTTGGGGCATTCAGTATGTACACATATAACGGAATTCATGTAGCCCACGTGTAAAGTGTAATGACGTGAAAAATATGTAATTTCATAAAAAAAACTGTATACAGAACTAATGTATTGCAAAGTTGTTTTATTCCAACTTGTCTTTTCCTCCTGGGTTTGTTATAGGACCAAAAATGTACCTCTCATATCAGCTGGATCAGTGCATAGTAATGGGTTGAACCTATCAATGGTGAAACTATATGCCAACTAATCATTTATAGAAAAACCTTTCTTGGTTCCAGAAAAAGGACAAATGTACAATGTAAAAAGGATGTACAATTTTGATGTATTTTTTTATTGGTTAGGGACTATTATAGTCAGAACTGTTGCATTGCACTTGGCAATACCAGTACTGATAGTGAGTTTGAGTTGAGTAGTTGAGTATGATTCAGCGTTGTCTAAAACAGATAAACTTATAAATCTAGTTAATGTGGATGTTATATTGTCACAACCCCCCCAGCTCAGTTCAAAACCTGTGACCCTGGGATATGCATAGAATTCCTGTTAGGTAACCAGAGCCAGTACATAAGCTGGATTTATGTGGTCCATCACATAGATAAAACACAGAGCTCTTGGAAGCTTGTACTAATGAAATCTGCTGCTAATAACATAATTACTACTGGGTATTCGCAGCATGTTTATTATATCACTAGCAAGACTATGTTGTATTTCTTTGCTTCTTTCATACATAAGCAGCATCTTTTCCTTTATAATCTTGACCTGTCCAACATATATAAATTTGGAACTCAGCTAAGGTAAAAATATTATTATTTATTTCCAAAAAATTTACAGTGATAAAAAAAGAGTTAAACAGTGAACACAAAATGTGCTAACAAACACAAACCATTTAATTTAATCAACCTGATGCAGAATGGAAAAACACTTGTCAGAACTTAAAACTCTTACAGCGCAGTATGTCAAAAACAAAAGAGTGATAATAGCCTTCATTATATATTTGGTGCAGTCATTTACTTCATTCCACCGATTTTATTTTAATGACACCATGTCAAATGGTAAGACCTGTTAGTACTGTACACCATGCATATTTAATTGTGAAAAATAATTGTTTGTATCAAACTTTTATACTTCAATACTCTAGAGGTTTATATAACAGTGGCATTGAGAGACATATAGTGCTCTAAATTCTCCAGTCCTGGGATAATTATTTTATCTAACTTACAGAGCAGGTTTACATTTTGTGGCCTAGGTAATTAGCTGCAAAGTAAAGTGATTTGAAAAGAAAATTATAATATTGCCCACAGAGACTTGTCTTCGTTTTGTAGTTCACAGCTAACAGTTTTCTGCATATCCATATAAAACGCATTATGTAGGTATAATAATTAATCCTGTTAAAATAAACAGAACTTAAATGCTTTACACCCCCAACTATATTGAATGCAAATTAAAAGTATTATTCACTTTTGTTATTTTATAAAAAAGGCAAATCTGTAAAAACCTCTAACGGCATCATTATTTTGTCTTTTTATTATGTAATAATTTAATTAAATTTGACAATGTTTGTGCTCTAGATCCAGAACAATTTTTGCTATGTTTTTATTCAACTGTGACTTGCCATATACTTATTTTGTTCCCCTACAAATGATATATTGTTTTTTTCAGGACAAGTAGAGCTTTCTTTTGAAGTAACAATTATATATATATATATATATATCATCATTTAGCATTAATAAAATCTAAAAACGTTGGAAAATGAATAAACATTTTACACAGTTTCACCTATAAAAACCATAAAAAAACAGCCAATGCAAATGAAAACAAAATTTCAAAGACACCCCACCTACCTTTCTAGGTGGCCCAATGAAAACACAAATCTAACAGGAACACAGAATTTGTTTTTACCATGGGAGAGGGAGGGAGTGAGCTAGTGAGTGGGAGTGTAAGGGAGGAACAAACATGACTGTTAACATAAATAGTTAGTGTATGTAAGCATGAATGTGTAGGTGTTTGTGTGTGTGAGCATGGGAGCAAAGTGTTTAGGGGCAAAGATGGCACAGGCTATTTGGGGTTAAATATGGTACAAGCAGGCTGTTTGGGGGGGACTGACAAACTGTTTAGCAATGATGGAACCGGCAGTCTGTTTGTGGGCAATGAGAAGCTGTTTGTGGGCACTGACAAGCTATTTGGGAGCACTGACAAGCTGTTTGGGGACAAAGATGACAAAGACAAGCTATTTGGAGCAATGACAAGCTGTTTGGGGGCAAATACGACACAGACATGCTGTTAGGGGGCAAATATGGCAAATGTAGGCTATTTGGTTGCAAAGTTGGCACTGGCAAGCTGTTTGGGGGCACAAACAAGCATTTATGGGGCAAAGATGATGCAGACAAGCTATTTGGGGCATGCTGAGGGAAAGGTATACAGATGATGAGAGAAGACGAAGGGGGATTGTGGTTGGGTATTGTAATTAATTAGGATAGGTTTAATAATGGTCAGGGGCAGCGCTACACTAACACATATACCTACAGTCACTCTAACACCATAAACATACCTACATATACACACACACCCACTAACACTTTACATATACATGCATACACACACACACTCTTACAACATAAAAATACATACACTCACAGCCACTTTAATGCAATATACTTAGATATAGCATACATACACCAAACAACTGCTGCTGCTTTGCCACAGAAGTAGGGTATATCTATTTAATAAATGAATTGCTTAACATATATCAAAGAAAAACATAAATAACAAAACCTTTTAAATACAATCTTCATTAATAACAATAGCATCCACTATTTTGTTTGATCCCATTACATCCACAATATTGCAGAACAAAAGCATAAAATATTTCTCAACTGCAACAAACAAAATACTCCTACTGATGCTATAACATTACAGTTATGTTTCCATTGGGGTGTTTTACCCACCTGATGAGGGAATGAAGGTTTTTAATAAGGGACAAACAACTGCTGCTTTGCCACAGAAATATAGGCTATATCTGAACAGCTTGACCCCCCTTTTTTAACCCCTTAATTGACGGGCATATCACACAAAAACGGTCAGCTGACGACCAATGACATGCCTGGCACGTCATTTCATTAAACCAGCTTAGAAAGTTATCTAGGATCACATTCTTCGGTGTTACTGTAATGCCTCGATGTCGAGGAATTCAGCAACACCAAGATCGGCATCAGGGACCATGTCTGGCCCTTCTCCAGCGCTCCAGAGAGCAGTCACAACTGACACTGTGAGTGATTTTGGAAAAGTTTGCTAGAGGGTCTCCAGACCCTCTTGAGAACTCTGGCTCCACTTGCAGGTTGAATACAGATACTGCATTCAACCATGTAAATCAATGGAGCCCAGCTTTCTAATCACAATGTGATTAGTAAAATAGGGGTAACATTTAAAAATAATTATGCATCATTTTGCTGGAACCATCCAGTTCCAGCAAAATGTAAAAAAACCCAAAAAGAATAAAATAAAAAAGTAAAGTTTATTATTATGAGCAAGTGCTAAAGTTAGTGCTGTATTTTATGTAAAGTAAAAGCATTTCAAATTCCAGAGGGGTGTCTAATTTAAAAAAAATGATTGGTTTGATGGGGTAAGTTGGAGTAGCCGGGCTCAAAGATAGGGCACAGACTAACCAAAATGGTGGGAAAAAAGCGCACTTCCCAAATGTGGCCTTTTAGCCCCCAAACACCAGATAATGCATGGGTGGTATCACTGTATTCGGGAGATGTTGCTGAACACATAGTAATGTATACCTGGAGCTATAAATTTATACCTGAAGTACTATTTGTGTGAAAAAAAATACTACCACAAACTTTGGCAAAGGCTGGTGGTAGAATCTTATGCATGGAAAGGTTTCAAATACTAGCACTGAAAATACCTTGGGGTATCTAGTTTTCAAAAATATATGGTTTGATGGGGTAAATTTAATTAGCCAGCTTCAAAGATGTAAAAGTTAAAAATTGTGCACTCCTTAATGTGGCATTTTACCTCTCAAACAACCCAGCTAATGCATGGGTGGTATCACTGTACTTGGGAGATATTGCTGAACACATATTGGGGCCTTGTTTGAAAGTGACGTATGCCAGGAGCTGTAAATCCGTGCCTGAAGCGCAATTTTTGTGATAAAAAAACACAAAATAAATTACTACCACAAAGTTTGACAAAGGGTGGTAGTAGAATTAGTGCATGGAAAAGGTTAAAATACCAGCATTTGAAATACCTTGAGGTGTCAAAATATATGGTTTGATGAGGTAAATTGCATTGGCCAGCTTCAAAGATAGCAAATGGTTTTGAAATAACAAAACGCTGCTTGTACTTATTGCCTAATAACTTGTAGAGAAAAAGCAAAGAAACATAAACATTTTGGGTATTTCTAAACTCAGGACAAATAGTAGAATCTATTTAGCAGGTTATTATCTATTAGTGTTTTTGGATGAGTAAAAGATTTTGCAAATAAAAGTGCAAAATCAATTTTTCATCTTATTTTATTATTTTTTTTATAGGAAGTTAGATGACGATATATAACTTGTGTGGGTACACTAAATAAGTGAGGAGAAAATGACATCTAAACACGAGCACCGCAAAAGTGTTAAAACAGCCTCAGTCCCAAAGGATAGAAAAGGTAAAACACAGCCTTAAACGTACATGCACACACAATCTAAAACCATACTCTCACACACACAGCCATTCTAATAGATTTATTTGGCACAAAGAAGGCCATGATAGGAGGTTGAAATAGAAACTGATTTAATGAAATGTAGTTATGTTTCCAGGTCAAGTTATACTATGCATAGTCACGTAGTTTAGAGTAAACCCCGTATCATATGGCATGATTAATAAAAATAAAAAAGGACCACTTTCACCCTACTATTTCCCCATAATAGTTTTTTTGATAAAAAACATTAGTAACTTCTATGCTCACTTTCTAGAATGTGCGTTTTCACTGTTGCAGAGGGCACAGATGGTTCCCAAGAGAATGCTCGTGGAATCATTGGTGCCTAAAAGGCACTCACTGAAATGTCCATCAAACCGCATGCTCCTGCAAACCCCAAGGGGTTAAATTAGACTGTATTTTAATATTGGTTATGGTTCACAAAACAAAATTTGCATCAAAATCAATTTTATAAGTGCAATTGGGTGCTTAATTACATTTCCAATAGAGAAAACATAAATGACCATGTCTCGATACCATTTGCCACATTTATATTAATTTGTTTACTCCACCGAGGCATTCTTTTCTTCCTACGCATCTGTTCTCTTTTTTTCTAGTAGTCTAGGCCTGACTGAGACATGGCATCATCCAGCCTAAAGCCTCTTGATGGAAAGAGACTCTTTCACAGCAGGAAGTCACAGTCAGAAAGGGGACTCAGACAAGACAAAACATTCTTTTTATTTATTTAATTTTATTTTCCTGTTGGGTCAGATGCCTTAGGAAGCCTCTTTCAGCCACGGGAAAACATTCAAAACTAAAAGTAGGTGCCATTTTATCAGCCTTGTGGCCATGGTAAAAAAATAAGGAATATGATATCATACCCAGTGTCATACAATCATATATAATACGCAGTGACAAGGAGACATGTGTCGAAAAAAATAAATCAGTCTCAAGAAAGGATATTTCTCAATGCAGAGAGTCTGATTTGTTTCACATTAACTCTTGCATGTCCAAGGGAACCACTTCACTCCCGATATAGGTCCCCTTGAGCATACCAAGACATTTTTGACAATGCTTTGCTTCAAACTTTGTGGAAACAGTTTGGGGAAGGACCTTTTCTATTCTGAATTTGCCTCAGTGCACAAAGCAAGGTCCATAAATACATAGTAGGATGAGTTTGGTGTGGAAGAACTTCACTGGCCCACGCACAACCCTGACCTCAACCCCATCGAACACCTTTCGGATGAACTGGAACGGAGATTGTGAGCCAGGCCTTCTTGTCCAACATCAGTGCCTGACCTCACAAATGCATCATACATGAATGGGCAGAAATTCTCACAGAAACACTCCAAAATCTTGTGGAAAGCCTTCCCAGTAGAAGGGAAGCTGTTATCGCTGCAAAGGACGACCAACTCCATATTAATGTCTATGTATTTAGAATGCAATATCATAAATGTCCCTGTTGGTGTAATGGTCAGGTGTCCCAATACTTTTCTCCATATAGTACATGGCTTTGCCACACTATTCTGGAGTTAGCTATAGTGTGCATAAAAAATCAATGTGAAAAAAGTGAATATTATATTTTATTTGTTCATGTAGACCTCTTTCACAAACCTTGCAGGCACCAATGTTTTCTAGGCGGCTCTGCGATAAAGACTTTTCATACAAGAAAGGATTTAAAGACATGATGAACGTAAGGTCACCAGGTCACTGCCGCTTTATTATTCATCTCAGCCCAATTACCAGTTGGTCTCTTGATTGTTTTTGCCAACTTTTTTTGTTTGAAGCTATAATATGTTGTATTTGCCCACTGGTACCAAATGAGTATTCCAAATTACATGCTAGAATAAATGTATTTTACTTTGTTTTCAGATAAAGTCAAACCTCTTAACTTATGCGGTGCTGGGAATATTCCAAACACTTGTGAGGTTTTATAAAGATCAAGGGCAGCTGTTGTGGCCACATTTATTCCAGGCTGTCAGGTGGTTGATTTAATACAGCTGATTATCCCTGAATTGCCAAGGCTCATTTATTAACATGGCTAGGTAACTTGGAGCTACTGTACACAATTCTAAATAAAGCAGGCTTGCTGAGTGTGATGAGAGTTTTGCCAAAACGTAGTTGCAAAAGGTTTCATTAACACTTTGGTCTCCCAGGCGGGCCTGTCCAGACACTGCTGGGATCTCTGGTTGCTCTGCTCAGTATGATCAGTGCAGCAACAGGGTCTCCTTCTCTTTTACAAAAATAAAAATGGAGAAAAAAAGAAAGGCAAAAATAAATAAAAAAATCATTAAACTGTTTTAGGGAGTCGAGTGATGTCACCATGACAACGCTAGCATCCACACGATTACATAGAGATCCACAAGTGCAAAAAAAACCACAAAATAATTAAAAAAGAAAAATAACCAGAACTATAATAATATGCCCCAATACCCTTCTCCTAAAATGAGTAGAAAAAAAAAATAAAACATATGCCTCAAGCTAGAAGTATTTATAAAATAAATACATATAGGGCACCATATAAGGGATGGATGCTGCCCTCTATGACATAAGAAAACTGTAGAGTATTACTGTAATAAGGGAATGTCGCTAAACGTAAATTGGGTTATTATTCGGCAGTGGCGCCTATTGCAAAAAATGCTTTTTTGTGTGTTTTGGTGTAGGTTTTATAGCACTCATTTTACTTGTTTCTATGGTTTCAAGATAAGGAAAGCTCCACTTGTCCTGAAAATAAGGATTTCTAATTTGTGTGGCTAAATCAAACATGGAAAAGGGGGAAATGAACCAACACATGGTAAAAATGAGAAAAAACCTCCTGTATTTAGTGTATGAAAAACCAGCAGTGCTGAAGAGTTAAACACACACAAAAAAACCCATCAGCCAGGGTAATAACATTATAACCCACCAGGAGCTGGTGGCTGGCTACCCAGAATGGGAGTTGTAGTAGTCCCATAAAACAGAAATGCTGTCATAAAAAAGAACTGGGAAAGCAGAAGCATCTCCCTCTCGTCCATGAGAGGCCAGCAGCACTCGTGTTAATAGCCTCCCTGGCTGGCCAGGCACAGTGCTGAGTGCTGCGTGCAGAGCCTGCGTGTCTCCGGCTTTCTCTGTGCCTGGAAATCAACGAACAGCGCCACTTGCTGCAGAGCTCCCAGCCCGCGCTGGTGTGAGGATGGCTTCTTCCTTCCAGGCTCTGGCACCGTGAGGAGTCCCCGGAGGGCCAGTGGGAAGCACACAGGCAAAGGGAGAGGCGCTGGCAGACACACGCCGACTGAGTGAAAGGGGACACGGAAGCGTACCGAGAGCTCCCCTCATCCTTCTTCAGCACTTTGCACCTCACTAGGTGAATGGGATAAGCTGGAAGAAGACCATTTCCATAGTAACCTGGAGAAAGGCTCGCAAACCTGGGGGTTACCAGCACCCGGAATGGCAGCTTTCAGGTACCCCAGATCAGTTCCCTTGCCACCTGTGTGTATGTGTGTGTGTGCAGCGGGTCTTTATTGTGTATTGCTGTAGGTGTGTGCAGGGGACGGTGGGATTATCCTGATTGTGTTGTGTGCTATGGGAAGAGTAGCTCCTGGCCTCTGTAATATAGGGCTTTGGCATCTTTGCCAACACACCTGGCACATAGAGAACCGCCGCTGCCATGTAGCGCTAAATGCCAGGGCCATACACATGCAGCAAAGAGGTGCTGCAGCTCCTGGCCGCTTGCGGGAATCAATCAGTTCCCTGTAGGACTGTTTGTGGTCACGGTGCGTTGGCCCCCATATGGGGACAGGCGTGTCGCGCTTTGCTGGCGTTCTAGCGCTGTCATGTATTTTCCAGGGGGTGGGGTGGGGTGGGGGTCCAGCTTTTACCTCTTTAGCCTCTCATTCTCAAGCATGTGATGCTACGTTAGTGCCTGGCTGGTATAGCAGGTACATGCTGGATGAGAGTAGCAGGCTCCTTACATCTAGCTATATATACAGTATATACATAAATACATATACAGTACATACACACACACACACATATATATATATATATATATATATATATATATATATATAATTCTGTATAATTGTCAACCCTGGAAATGTCAATGATCAATGACCCACAGTACTATATAGTGCATATTTTAAGAAGATATACTATCAGTGTGGAAATGAATGGAATCTGCATACATTGTTGGAATTTGCACATTCATTCCAGATAGGCGTAGGTGTAAAAACACTAATCTGAATTTCCCTGCGTGTTTTTGTAACACATGTATGGCTTTTTTTAAGATTCAGCATCTCTGAACCATTGTTAAGGAGGCACTGAACCCCCTCCCATTCAGCACTAGAACCAACAAAGGGAATATTCAAGAGGATGCTGTCTTTAGCTTTAAATAAATGCCATATTCAGAACTGTACCGTGCACAGTCACAGAGCAAAACGTGGTTATTTATCTGCTCCGTGGAAGGAAATAGTAAAGCAGTTATTCTTAACCTTTTGAACACCTGAGCAAATATCTTCCAGCACTCAGAAGGTTAACTTTAGCCCATTCAATTGATGAAAGCCTTGTGGCATTCTGGGCAGTAAGAGTCATTATACTGGTAATCCATCATAATCAGGCTATAGAGGTGAGCACAACTATGACTGTGGACAAAACCGCTAGCGATGGCTGAAAAACACGATGTCTTCTTACCCATTGTAAATACTAAATAAGGGTAATGAGGCCTTAGAATGCCTTTGATCTGCCGTGAAGCCTCTGTTTTGGCAAACATTCAGTACATTTATTTTGCAATAAATAAAAGGGTTATCCAATCGAATGGAAGTCATGGAAGCCATGGTTCCTTTGGGCACTGATGGCCATTCTAGAAGTTGGTTGCCATTAACATGTTTTCCTATTCTGCATTTATATACAGCAAGTCTGCAGGTATCACCCCTTGTTCATTTTTAATTTTCACTGAGTCTTGCAGTCTTGTTCATTATAACATATGGTGATAGCCCTATAGCATTTGCCAATTATTCTAAAGTGCTTATTTATAATACTGATTTTCTGTCCATTCAGTCTTTTATCATCTCCTAATTTTCCTGTACTTTATAACAACTGTTTTCCTGTCTTCTTCACATGCATCTTCTCATAACCCACTTACACCAAAAAGGGGGACTGTGTGTATTTGTGTTTAAAAGACTGGTGCTTATCACTTACATGCCAACAGTGATGCACATATGGACTACCAGAAAAGAAATCAGATATTTGGCATGCACTGGGCCTTATAAATATATGAATGAGTGGGCTTCAAGCATCTGTGCTCTGAACTATATGAACCCAAAAATACTGAGGGGATAATTCTGTGCGCACATGCTATTGGCAGAAATACTACTCATCCATTCTATAATAATCTGGAAATCATCTTCTCTACATCTTTGTTCCTTCTCTCATGGATATCATTCACAAACCAGCATGCCTTTGGCAAAGCAGTGTGTCTTATTATTATTTTTTATTAATATAGCGCCAACAATTTACACAGCGCTTAATACAATACATATATTCAAGGCGAGAATTGACAGACTAAGACAAGCCGATACATTAGGCGCAGAGAGCCCTGCTCGCAAGCTTATCTTGAGGGAAGCTTACAATCTTGTCTTCTCTCAGGACAGAGGTCTCCAGCAGTTGCATAATTGTAGACCAATCCCAGCCACGCAGGGTCTAGACATTTCTCCTACTGTTATTGGAAACAATATATATAGTGCATACATTTTTCATAAACATCATACAACATATATATAAAGGAAGGAGTTCTAGAACATGGGTTCTAGAACATCAACTCAATGCAATATCAGAATACACAGCTCAGTTTTTGCTAAGCTGCAAGGCCTATGATATATAATCAATGTTGTGTAGACAAAGCACTTCTGCCAAATCCCTAAAGCTTTGACGCTAATTAAGGCACGCAATAAAGTGGAGGAACAAGGTTTGCATTTTCTTAGCAGGAAATTATTTTTACATCTTCTCACTCACGAAGAGTCTATTATTACATCAAATCATTCTAAATATATCGCTTTTTGGTTCTTGGAAGCAGAATGTTTTTGTTGCTTAATATATTCTCTTCTTTTACTAAATCCTACAAGAGAAAAGTAGTTTTTTTTGGTTCTTGTAGCATTAGTCTAGACTCACAAAGTGATGTTGAATAATGCTAGGTTAGAGAAGATTGAGTACGTTTCCTGTGAAAAGCTAGCAGAAATCGTACATGCATTATGGCAAACAGGATAGCCTTCTATGGTATTATAGCAGCGATTCCTCAGGAGCTAGTATGATTTATTTTCATCTTTTGTACATTGGAAATGTTGCTTTAGGTCTTGCTTAGATGTCCAAACACAGCCTTAACAGCTTGTGACTTGTTTTCTTTCTTTCTTTAATGTGCCTTTGATGTCCCATACCATCGACTAAAACAGAATGAGTGTTTTTCTTTCTTTTTTTTTACATTGGTGGCCATTGTATATTACACTATAAAGCAGGCCCCTTCTCCTACGTCTTCAAATGGAAATGATAACTATGCATGATATGTAATCCGGAAAAAGTTATGACTTGCTTAGTATTAACGTCTCTAGCTCCACCACGATTGTGTATTTACTAAACTGTTCCAGGTGTGTTGAGGTCAGATGAAACATTTACTATGCATTATGAAGGACAATCTTGTTAAGGGTCTCCCACAACAGACCTAAAGCATAAAGACTGATTAAACCTTTTATTTCACTGCGTTATGAAATGTTCCTAAAATGGGGCGGAATTCATACTTTATACTTACTAGTTGTGTCAGTTACATTTCTCGGATACCATCTCACACAAACTCTCCGGTAAGCCTTCAGAATATATTGATCAAAAATGTATTGACCATCTTACCTACAACAAAAACGTTAAACCTCTGATATGAAGCTTTAAACTTTAAAACTTCTTGTTCATTGTAACTACTACTCATATTAATGAATATGTACATTAAAGGAACACTTTAATAAACAAATGGTAGTTGGGTATTGACCTTAAATTAACATTCACCAATGCATATACTTGGAGGGATTCAGAATGCTCTTCCATGCACTTTCACAGCACCTTGGCTTACAGAAGATGTGTTCTCTCATGGACATCAAAGGGGTGGTGAAACCACATCACTTTAATAAGATGAGTGTTTTTTGTTCTCTTTTCCTACAGGTGACAGAGTGTATATTAAAATACAGTGTACTTTAATATGCATTCTATGTTGGTGGGACTATGTGAGACTATTCCTTTAAAGTAGTGTTTGGCATTCATTTCTTGCTATGATTCCGTAGGGCTCATTTTTCTTTTCTCAGTCTGAGATATTGTCTATGGTTCTACTTGCTTAACATGGTTAAGAAATTGTTCTCTGCACAGGACAAAACAAAGACATTTCACATTTCGTCTTTTTTGGTTTGACAAAAAAAGCAATCTATTAAATTAGACAGATTTATACATGAGATACACGCATCCTAGATATTTTATGCAGTCCCCAAGATAATTCTGAAATGATTTCACCCATGCAGTAATCGGTTTACCAGAAGACACTAATGTGACATGCACTCTGCACCGTTAAAGCATATATTTTCTAATATACATATATATATATAAATTTATTAATAAACTTTCTGACTTTATGCTGAGAAACTGTGCACATTTGGCAGTTGATGCGATGTATTAGCATATGATAAACATATTAGTCATGTGACAAAGGTCACAAGCAGCTAATGGGAACATGTATCACCAATTATTAACTCCCAGTTGGATTTGGGGCATATGCTGTTATTTGCTTTTGTGTGTAAAATGTTTTTCATTGGGTTGTGGTGCCAGATTAGGGCAAGAATAATATAGAAAAATTAGAAATGCCTCCACAGCAAACATCAATGCAAAAAAAGAATAATATGACAGAAATATAGCTAACGTATTTCACTACGTATACGAATATTTATATATATATATATAATATATACCATTAAAAGTTTAGCGGCTTACTTAGGATTACACCCTTGTTTATGAAAGAAAAGCTAATTTTGTCAAAATAAATAACATGAAATAGATCAGAAATACAGTTTAAACATTGCTAATGTTGTAAATGATGATTGTAACTAGAAGCAGATTTTTAATGGAATATCTTGATACAGAGTCCCTTTATCAGCAATCATCCCTCCTGCGTTCCAATGGCACGTTGCGTTCACTAATCCAAGTTTAGAAAGAAATTTAATTGTTTTCCATGAAAACAGCTTAGCGACCCAAAACGTTTGAACGGTATCGTATGTCTTCAGCATCATAACAGAAACCTTTGCTCCATGATATTATTCTACATGACCTAGGGCAAATCCCAATAACCTCATGAAAAAAGGTTTTGGTTGGTCCTCCATACTGCATATGTAATGTGGGTTAACTCCTTAAAACTAACCAGTTTAACTATAGCTCAGCAGGAGAGTTTGCACTTGGTAATGCATAGGGTTTTCAGGGGTCTGAACTGGGGATGATCAACTCCTGAGTAAAGTAAGTGGATTCCCAGTCATGTAAGGTGAAATGTTGCACAAGTATTTTACCACACATACAGCTGCGTCCTTCCCCTTTCTAATAAAATATACTCAGGGAGTGTCCGTGAACAATACCTAAGGGCTTTATTGATGCCTTCATAGAGCCCAGGAGTAATAGGATTAGTGTGCTCATTGGAAAACAAGATTTAATCTGTAGCTTGCAATGGTTGGGAGATATCACCCATTCTCATGTATTGATCTAGTTGTAATGGAGATTCCAACAATTTGACGCATCCTTCTTGTTCCAGCTGCAGGGCAGCTCCACATTTCCCCCCACTGTCAGTAATGTTTGTATTACAGACTGGGACCTCTTACAAAGGTTTCCTTTCCTTTTTATTGTATCGTCTTGTGATACAGTAAAATAAGGCAGCAAAAACATCTAAAGCGGCAGCGCCTAGGAGTAGTGCCTAGTCCACCAAGTAAAAAAACCTGACCATAATTTCCAACGCTTGGTAAAACACGAAAATATAAAATGTAAAAATAGCTACAAATTATACCCATGTATTTTTTTTTTAACATTTGTAACCGTTTTGCGTTATGATCCTGAGTGAACAAAGTATTAAATACACTGTTCCAGCTAAAATTAGTTTGGTGCGCTATGGTCAAACAGGAGTGTACAAGCAATATTCTGGTTCTGCTTAAATAGGTTAGAGTAGCAGACTATACAATTAAGAGGTAACATTAATCCAGAGAAGACTTTGTATATACAGATGGAGAACAAAGAATGCCTGGTCATAACAGTCTTTAGATGATACTCGGATAAAAACCTGTCCATTATCTCAATTATTATTGTCCAATATTTTAAGAACAAATACTTTGTTTTTCATTTTTAAATTGGATGTAGAAAACCAAACATACCTGTAGCATATTTTATTATGTGCAATCGTAATATACCCAAGCGTTAAACCAAATGTTTTTAGAATGTGTATAGCAAATTTGCAATGCTTTCACATACAAGTCACAATTAATGTAGACAATATCAGGTAACACTTTGTGAGGTTCTTGGAGTTCACATGCTTTAGCATTCTTTGACACATCACTTCAACACAGCTAACTTTATTTTCTATGAATGTACAAAAATTGAGTAAAAATTAACATTAGGGTTAAGTGCCTTAATATCGCACAGCATACATATAGCCTACTCATTCTTCTTGGTTGATTATTTTATACTTATCACCCATGTGAAAAAGTAATTGCCCCCTAAACCTAATAATTTGTTGCGTCACCCTTGGCAGCAACAACTGCAATCAAACCGTTGTGACAACTGGCAGCCACACTGAAGGAATTTTGGCTCACTTTTCTTGGAAAAATTGTTTTAATTCAACCACTTTGGAGGGTTTTCCAGCATGAACTCCGTTTCTAAGGTCATGCAACAGTGTCTCAATCAACTTCTATCAGAACTTTGACTAGGCTACTCCAAAACCTTAATTTTGTCTCTTTTCAGCCATTCAGGGTTCGACTTGCTTCTGTGCTTTGACTCATTGTCTTGCTGCATAACCCTACTGCGCTTGATCCCTAAGGATCTTCTGGTAGAGAGCTGATTTCATGGTCCATTAATTATGGCAAGTCGCCCAGGTCCTAAAGCAGCAAAGGAGCCCCTGACCATCACACTACCACCACTGTGTTTGACTGTTGGTATGATGTACTTATTGTGGAATGCTGTGTTTTCCCAAGATGTAAGAGGACCCATGTCCTCCAAAACATTCCACTTTTGACCCATCAGACCACAGAATATTATCCCAAACGTCTTGGCGGTCCTCAAAATGTTTTTTGGCCAATGTGAGAGAAGCCTTTTTTTCATTTTGCTCAGCAGTGGTTTTTGGCTTGCAACTCTCCCATGGATACCATTTTGGCATAGTCTCTTGACCTTAACTGAGTGAGGACTGCAGTTGTTTAGTCTGGGTTGTTTTGTGACCCCTTAGGTGAGTTGTCGATGCACTCTTGAACAAATTTTGGTTGGCCGGCCACTCCTGGGAAGGTTTACCAATGTTCCAAATTTTCTTCATTTGTACATAATGGCTCACATCATGGTTTGCTGGAGCCTCAGAGCCTTAGAAATCATGTGTTGCTAAGACAGATTCTATTTAACTGTCTTTAGATTCAACAGAGCTGGCAGTAATCCTGCCTGAGTGTGTCGAGTAAAATTGAACCCAATTATCAATTAAATATAGTTAGTTGGTTGATTTAGTAATTAAGGAGGCTTTTTCACATAGGGTCAGGTAGGGTTGGGAATTTTTTCTTTTTCTATATAAAAAAAAATACATTTTGTGTTTATACAAGTTATGTTTGTGTAATTAGAATTAGTTTGATGATCTGAAACATTAAGTAGATGAAATTGGGGAGGGGGCAAATACTTTTTCACAACGCTGTAATTCAATTTGTAGATAGTGGTGTATGCTTGGGAAATAATGTCTTTCAAGAGAAAATTAAATTTATTAGGTCTGTGCCACATATTTCACAGGCATTGGTTCATGCTTATTGGTTACTAACATGGACAGTATAATGTCCCATACACCCAACCAACTCATTAAAGTAATTTAACGCATCTCCTGCAAACCAAGGAGCTGGGTAGGGAAACAGGGCGAGTGCGTAGATGGGATGGGAATCTGACACTCAGCTACTACATGCATTAAAGTGTATCTGGTGGCTTCAGTGTCCCTTTTAATGTGCACGCAATACTTATATTGTGGATGTCTAGTGTGCACATTTAAGGAAGAAGCTGTCAATCAGCAACCTCCTTGCACCACAGAAAGTTTTTTCCGCTTGGACAACCCTAAGGCTTAAACCAGCAGTGTATTGGCCAATACATAATGTAAGAAAAATATGTATACTGCATGAATGCTATTTGTTGTTGAGGTACAGTATAAAGGCAAGGGGTTTTAATGGTGGAGCCATAATGATTAGGTCAGTTCCATTCAAAGTCTAGGACAATGGTAGACAAGTGCACTAGTTTATATAGTAACCACTGACGACATTTCTAGCCACTACAGTTGTTTTTCAGTGACCAGTGTCACGTGTTATTATGTATTATTGAATATTTTATTTATATAGCGCCACAGTTTTACTGCAGCGCTTAATACAATACATATGTTCAATTGGTTAAGACAAGGATGAGAATTGGGACCTAGACTACATTACGGTTACAAGTTTAAGGTGTCGTAGAGAGCCCTGCTCGCAAGCTTACAATCTTGGAGGAAAGGGGTGTAGGACAAACATTAAGGCAATTTATGGCACCTATATTGTAAGTTTTAGCTTGAATGTTTAACGTGAATATGAAGGTATAGTTGTTAATAATCTGTTACTTTTTCTATGGGCTGGACGTGACAGTAAAAAAGAGTATCAGCGCTAGATCAGCTAAAATTTTAATCTTTATGTTTTTTTTTATATTTTCTAAATCTGTTTCCCAGTCGCCTGGCTGTGGTTTTATTTTCTATATCTTTGTTGTGAATAATTGATTTAGTGGCTGCCAATGCGACCTCATCAAAAACCGGCTTTTTTCTGGCATTATGTTTATGTGATTTACATGGTAATGTAATAAGGATGTCAGACTGGGGGGGCAATTCAATATTATTGTCGTTGAATGTAACTGGAGCTAATTTATATGACCCATTTGTATTCATTCTACAGGCAATTATTATTTTGAAAAAAAAATCAAATGAGGTTATTGGTTATGTGATACAACACATATATTTTTTTTTTCTTTGTGGTTGGTTAAGTTGTTAAGTGTAGTGAATTTCATGTGTTTTCACAAAGCTAGAGAGTGCATGTTATAAGCAAATGCTACCAATTAATAATGCAATTCTACATGTTTTACTATGGATTTGCTGTGCCAATAAGAGTGACTACACTATTAAGGAGACTAAACAACTGTATAATTATTATAATTCTTGTGAGAAATAATATTCTATAAAATATTATCAAATATTAGATCTGCCTTTGTGTTTGTGCATGTAGATGTAGCGAAATAACTGGACTTTAAGTGGTTTGATGATGTGTGTAGAGGTCACAAGCTGGAGGGTATAGCTGTTTGTGAAATACAAGACAGATGAATAATGTTCAGTGAATAGTCAATGTTTATGACTGTGCAGGAATGCTTCCTTCATACAGAACAGCCCTGGTCACTGACTCCAGAAAGGAGCGATATTCTACCAGATCACATTCTGCACGCTGTTTCAGATGATGTCATTGTGTTTCTCAGTAAGACAGACTGTGCTTCGTCCAATTTCAATGCAGATTTGATTGAAACTATAAAATGCAAAAGGGGAGAACTGTTGGGGCTAAAAGCCATAGTCTAGAAAATAGATGTGACAATACTGTGAGGATATTTAAGCTTGCATGGATCAAAAATGGTGAACAAAAGAATTCTGGTTTTATATTTCAACACTTTCTTTGTTTCTATAATGCTTATAGTTAATACATTTACTGTATCTACTTTACTGGTCTGCTATATGCTTTAGCAATCTGACAACTCAAGAAAACAAATTACTGGTTAGTGGACATTAGAGGTTGCACACTGTGGTGCAACAAGTCCTCATTAAAATTATTCAAAAGAATTCTAAGAACAGCAAACACAAAATGAAACAATTGAAAATTGCCAAAATCTAGTAATCTCATAAAGATAAAATGCCAATTTCTAGTTTATTTGGGCACATTGCATATAGATTCATCTCTTATTGCTGTATGAAAAACAAACGAGTGCTATTATGGCACTTGCAGCACAAACACGGTCTTGCTAATTATTGTTCTGTCCCTTGATAAATTGCAAGCACAATAAAGCGAGATTAGTGATGGTTCTAATCTAGTTTTTCTGTGATTTTCCCTAAGGTTTTGTGTGCTCAGATGTAGCATGGCTTATAAGCCCCAGGAATAAAACTATTTATTTATTTGCCATTTTAAATTACAAATTACAAAGCAATCATGGTTCAACCTTCAGCTCACAAAGTGGTAAAGGAAGACAAAAAATGTTGTCGTTGGGTGTACTCTAGCTGTAAAATTGCATTGATTTTGTTCAGTACCCAGCATCAGACAATGAACATTAAATGATAATTTGACATATTTCTACAATCCCAGAACATTTACTGTTTGTGTCTCTGTATATAGCAATGCAACAGGAGATGGGCCCCAAATATTACACATACACACGCACTGTGACCTGTGGCAAGTGTCCTTTTTGCGCCATTGGTAATACACCACTGTACTAATAAGATCATATACTGGCAACACAAAACTCATGAGGTTCTGGTTTTATGCTAAAATTATGTGGAAAAATACCATGGTAGCGCTATGTAAGTTAAAAATGGGCTATACTGTACATGTGACCAGAGGCACAGAAACATAAGAGCTATCAACTTCAAAGTGATAATATTAACAGTTGATAAAGAAAATGGTTGCAATGCATAGATGGTAAGAGCTTTCAATTTGTTATGGGTCCTTAATACACAGGTTCCATACAGTTGTGATTTTAAAATAATACTTGTGGATCATTCTTGCTGTTAAATAGTGTTAATTAGAAGCAATGACATACATATCTCTGTTTTCACTCTTGTGAACTGACATAAGGACAGAAAAATGTATCTTATCTGTTTTCTAATAGAAAACTGTAACATTTTATCTCTGGAAGAGAGAGACTTCCCATTGTACAGTGCTACAGAATATGATGGCGCTATATATAAAATAGTAAATAATAATAATGACTTGCCCTACTATATATATGAGTTTTATATCCCATTACAATATCAGAGTAAAACTATAACCTAAAAACACACGTTTCTTGCATTCATGATCCTTCTATACATAATATGAATATAGCATACCTCCTAACAGTCATGGTTTTGGTGGGATAGACTTGATTTTACAAAAAACGCATTACACTTGGCCTTGGGTGAAGAGCCACTTGGGACACACTGTCTAATATCCTGTGTGATAATAGAAATAGTTTAAATAGTGTAAATCAGCAGGTAACATGCAGAAATGCAATGCATGATGTTCTAAGACATCACTTTAAGTTTTAAGGCATGGTGAGAGAGGTTATAATGAACTGCAAGGGCAACTGTGGTAGTGGTCTAAAACCTTTAAATCAGATTTGCCCCTTGCCAGCTCACATGATTGACATTGAATCATACCCCAAAGACTGACCACTTCCTCTTCTTTGACTGACCCTACACCTCGGAACTAGGAAGAAACTAAACACAAGTGAGGAACAAAAAGGAATCAAAATGCAAGTGTGATCAAGGTGAACATTACAGTCTGACTGATTTCAGTAAAATGCAAACAGGCAAATTGGCACTGGAATCTCCAGATCTCTTTTCCTCTAATGGTCTGTATATAAAGTTTGAAAGCATGGGCTAAGATGTCGACCCTCGCTGTATACACCTACTAACAAGTGGCAGAGGAAGAGATCTCTGTGAGACAGAACTACGGCAAAAGAAATGCTGCCAGAGTGTGCAAGGGAATGTCCCAGGTGTCAGCTCCATCTCCTGCACCCTCTGTACTTACACCGCCTGATAAAGAGGAGGCTCCATCATACAATACAAGCAACAAG
This sequence comes from Spea multiplicata, assembly GCA_009364415.1. Taxonomy (NCBI): domain Eukaryota; kingdom Metazoa; phylum Chordata; class Amphibia; order Anura; family Pelobatidae; genus Spea; species Spea multiplicata. The sequence continues at coordinate 27,390 of VKOC01047754.1, forward strand.
AGCTGTAGGAGGTTAGAACAGAAAAGGAAGCAAAGACAGACAGAAAGGAAGGTATTACGGAAAGAAGAGAAGGGCTTACAGATAAAAAAGAAACATGCCCGGAGAGGTGAAGAGGGTCAACTAATGGATTGGATTCTGTCAAATAGGATAACAATATGTTTTGTTAATTTTTGTACGGAATCCGGCAAATGTCGCGGCTTAATTTCGTTCATTTATTTTTTTCCAAGGGATTTTAGAATTTGATGGAAAAAATGCAGGAACCCTCTGTAGTACAGTAGCTACAATATTCCAAAAATTCTACATGGTATACTCTAATAATGAAAAGTATTATAAATAATAATAAAAAATGATGAAAATTCCATTAACTGCATTTTTATTTTAACCCAATCCACTGGTAACATAAGAATTTATGTTGATGATCCACTATTATTTTGAAATGTTTCTGATCGTCTTAAAGAAAAAATTACACAAAAAGCTTTAACTTATAGATTTCCATCAGTGACAATCATGACCTAATTTGGGATTGAACCTATATCGCTGTGTAGTTGGGACACTTGTTAGGATATTAACACATATGTACCTTTGGTCCAAATCAGGACATGGTATTATATGTCTTGCTATCATAAAGAGTCATTTTACATGTAGTAGGGCAATTGAATTAAGATTTGAACGACCTGTCGTTATGTGGCTACCATTTCCACTGTTTGTATTTTGTCATATATTATTAATAGTGGTTTTGGGACTGCATTTCTTGGGATGATTCATCATAACCTGTGAAATAATGAGGTGTGGTCAGAATTATGACTAATGAACAGTCAGACTACCATAATTTAGAGCTATCACATATGTCATTTATTTTAAAAATTTAGGTGGGCGATGCTATAATTTTGAGCCTGGCCTTGTAATATTACCCCATCCCATTTTCCCCAGCCTAAAGCCAAATGGCTTCCCATGGCACCCATAACAGATGCACAGACTAACACACATGTATGTTAACACACACACTCGCTCTAACACACAACTGAACACCATACACTAATGTAGAACCTCACACACACACTAATACACAAACCCACTCTAACTACCTTTCTCAATCCTCCTCCCACTCCCATGCTCTGCACTTTCTCTCTGTCAATTAGCGTTTTGCATTTTATTGTATTTCAAATATTGTTAGGGTGTTTGTGGACCATCTTCATCCCACAAACTTGCAGAAAAAGAAATCCAAGCCTCAAGAATGGCTAGTAGGCAAAATAACAAGCACTGACAGGGCATCTGGGTCTAAGTACTGCATCTGCCTAAAGCCATTCCTGTATAAGACGCACCTTAATTTTGGGGCCCGAAATTAAAAAAAAATATATTACATAAAGTTATTGTACCGCGTCTGTGTCCGGCAACCCGATGCGGCAACTTAACGGGGGGGCCCGCTACCCGTGGGCACCAGGTCTGGCACTACGTCTTCTGTATGCTCCACTATCCGTCCGGTGTCTGCTAGGTGCGCGCACCCTGTGTCATCACGCTCGACGGCGGGGCTTCCCCCGAGCGGCAAGTGTAAAACCGAGCACTGAGCTTTGCTCAGTTATTGTGCTTACCTGCTACATCCTAAGTGCGTGTTTCCTATTGATATCCCGTGTACCTACCTGGCTTCCCTCTGACTTCGCTCCTGCCTGACCCTTATCTACTAAACGGCTCGTGTACCATACCCCGGCTTGTGACCTGATCCTGCATCTGCCTGACCCTTCGGTACCTCGCTGCCTGCTTGTGTACCGTACCTTGGCTGTTCCTGACTCTGCGTGGGCCTTATCCACTAAGTGCCTCTTCCTGCATACTAAGCTCCGTTACCCTTTTTCATCCTGCCGGATTGTTCCTGACACACTGCCACTTTTGCACCCAAGCATCTTTGTCCCCTAAACAGCCTACCTGTACCACCTTTGCCCCGCCATCTCTGCCTCCTCAACAGCCTGCCTGTGCCACCTCTGTATCTGAAACAGCCTGCCTGTGCCACCTGTGCCCCTTAACCAGCCTGCCTGTGCCACTCTGCCCCTTAAACTGTCTGCCTGTGCCACCTTTGCCACTGAAACAGCCTGCCACTGCCACCTCTGCCCCTGAAACAGGCTGTCTGTGCCACAGGCTGCCTGTGCTCAATCACTCATTCATTTATTCATTCACCCATTCACTCTCCCGCACCCCCTTACCTCATGTCAGGCCGCATAGATATATGCAAAGCCCTAGTGCTGCTCGGCCAGTCCTGGACCTGACACACAGCTGTATAGTACTGCTTTTATATTGCAAACCCACGAAAAGCCTTTACAGAAAAATATTTTACTAATTAACATATACAGGTGTAACATATTCAAGACAGCAATACATAAGAAAGCCATTCTTAATCTTCTGTAAGGCAAACTGTGTTCTAGACTCCTGACACTGCAAAGACAACTAGAACAGAAGGCGATTCTTGTTTTCTGCCAAGCATCGAATAATTGCAACTGTTGAGTCATGTGAACTGGTGGGACGGAAGGAAAACTAATCATGGTTGAGTGAGGAAGACATGGAGGCAGCACTAATAGAAAATACGTAGGAGGCAATAGTACATGAAAGTCCTCATGAAGCAAAGCTTTTTCTAAAATTTAATGTAACTTGTTTCATTTCATGCTTGGTTTGCTGCCTAATTATTTTTCAGGAAGTCTTTGTGTGAACCTTACAAAAAATGCATCCTGATGATGAATTAGGTATTGATGTCAGTGGTAGGATTACAGTCAAATGGCAGGCATCCATATGTGGTTCATTTAATATGATGTCAGGGAGACTAAAAGAGACTTTTAAACAAATCTAACGCTCTCCCTTCCCTGATTTCCCTTCACTTTGCTTTACTTGTCAAATGACAGGGAAGTGGACGTCCACACCCTCTTGCCAATAATAAGGTTAAACGTGCATTTGAGTTGCGGTCGTTGTATATTGTTATATCATGGGGTGGCGGATCAATCTTGCTATCACCAGTGCCCATTGTAATGGTCGGTTGCCCATCCATGTTCCAATTTCACTGGAATCTACAGTGAAATTAAGCAGGTAAAACTTCAACTCTTCTGCAAACTCTTCCCAAAGTCTCTATAATCATTTTATAAAGTTTTTTCTTTTCTTTTACCTCCAAGACCTTTTTTAGGATCAAGTTAAGTGGGCATAGAAAGAAAAGACCAAATCATTGGAACATTTTGATTCACTGATTAATCATCTTAGTTCCTATGGAAGTGGTAGTTTTTAGGTTTTTCACACATGGCTTCTCCATTTTGGCTTTATTTTTGTTGAATAAATCATGACACGGTGTCAAAAATGTATCATCTGTTCATCTGAGGTTTTATTTACCTAATTTTTAGACCTACTAAGGAACACATGATTGTTATTATGTCCTGATATGTAAAACCATAGAATTCTAAGAGGGTGTGCTTTCTTTTTTAACACATCTGTATGTGTGTGTGTGTATATATGGATATTAGTCCGCTAAATCCTGAGGGACACACTTCTGGGCTAGCAATATGTATTTGCTATTTTAATACATTTTTCTTCTTTTTTTGGACATGTATTAGTGCATAGCAGTTTATATTACAAACATATACAGTACATAAGGTACTAAACTTTGTGGAAAAATTCTTTAGAACAGTATCTTCACATTTGTATGGAAATCTCTTGAAGATTTATCTTCCTGTTTTGTAGCTAACGCCTAAAGAATACAAGCAACATTGAGGCTGTGATATCATTACCAGTGCACAATGGAAGCACACGGGTTACCATGGTTACAGAGGTAGCTCATTGGTTCCAATATTATCAAGATGGATTGAAACTCTTCCATTGTCTACAACCTGTGAAATCAATGCAAGCAGTAAAATAAGGTCACCGTTCTCTGATGATAGGAAATTACCATTCTTAGGCAATTTTAAATATACATTTTGTTTTTAAATAGGGTGGTAATGGATGCACGTGCTGCATTGGTTGTTTCAGAATGCTAGAAATCCATAGTCTACAAACCCCTCTTAACCTTTTGAAGGATGCATAGCACATATGATAATTATTGGGGTTCTTGGAATAGTACACCCTTACATAAAATAGGATTTAATATGTGTGTGTTGTAAAAAATTGATTTTTCTTAATGCTGATGAAATGTTTGTAGATTGTGAGAAAATTCAGCGCACTTAATGCAAATACGTATTGACTAATTTAAAGATGAACTGCTATATATGACAATATGAATCAACAGAGCATTAATAATTGTTATGTTGATTTTTTTAATGTTAAGTTGTTATGTGAAAATTATTTAATAAGATATTTCAACCAAATTGTAGGACTCAATAGCAGAACACCCAGAAATGCTAATCATCTGAACCTGTCCCTTTTTTTGAATTATCAACTAGTTATAAGATATAAGACATGTCTAGTGCATACTGGGAAATATTTTAAGCATTTAAAAAATCCTGAAAACAGGATCATCTAAAATACAGAACACTGTATAATTTATAATATGTTCCAGGAAAGTCCATTGGATGTCTAACATTAGTCTGCTTAAATTTTAAACTTTGAGAAATCCACTGGATTCGTCATGCCCTGTGGATCTTTTTACAAAATATTTTTTTTCTTCTTATAAATCAGGTTCTTTGTTTTTCTTTTTTTCACAGCCCTCTCACGTGTTAGTGAAGCAAAAAGCCACCTGTTCTTTGTGGCATATTACCAAATCTGAGGCAGGAAGCCAAGCTTGAATACATCCATTTGTTTCTATTGCTGTATTTTACACAGCAGCTGAAAGAATGGGTTTTTGCTTTCCTTTCACTCCCTACTAGGTAAAATGGGAATGCTCTGTCACCACAAGTAACAAATACATTAAAGCAAGCAAGACAACACAGTAGGTGGTCACTGTATGCACACAATCTAACATTGAATAGCCATGCATCTACGCTTGTGTTCTAGTAAAACAAGATTGTGAGATTTTACAAGGAAGAACTGCTCCAGTTGATTTATGTAATAAATATTTGTGTACAATATTAGAGAATTTTTTTAAACTTTTGGTAAGTGCACTGTAAGCCTACATTACAAATTCAGGGCCATCGGCTGGATGTTCCATCAGGTTTTTATGAGCATTGTGGAAAGCAAACTGGGTTATACGTCTAGCTTCTACCTTGTTGCTTAGGCGGCTCATTTGTTCCTGTCTATACTTCAACAACTTTTCTTAATTTTTTTTAGGTGATGACAGGTATCCTTGTTGTTTGCATAGAAGTACCTGGCATTTAAACTGCTGATCAATTCAAAAGAGATTTTTCTTCTAAAAGTACATACTTTGTAATTATTATTTACATATGCATACTGATGTACAATTACTGGTAGTTGAAGGCAGGAACCCAAAAGGGTAACTGGCCTCCCTCACCAGAAAATGAATGTTCAGCTGATCCACTGAGGCCATTGTCAGCGTCAAAAAACTGCCAGGAAAGAATAATATTCTCAAATAAAAAATAATTGTCACGTGCGGTCAGTGCAATAAAATGACCAGCCTAAGTAGCTGGGGCTAATGACAGATAAAAATATAGCTCCAGAAATGGTCCGAATGTGCACACTTTTCAATGTACCGAAAACAAAAAGAATGTTCTGTGTACCCCAAAAATGTTCTGTGTGCCACCCATTGTGGCAGTCGCCCATATCATGGACTTTGTCTGAGGGCTTTGTGACCCCTCAGGACATCTGGCAATCCCAGCCTTAAGGGAAAAGAGAATCAAGCCTTCTCTATCTCACGGGGACTCACTTGGTCTTAGTCAAAAGGACAATGACTCCTGCATGCAGATCAGTGATTCTTTAGTTATTGGGGTTCTTCTGTCTCATAAATCTCCTCCCTCAGGTTCCTGTAGTGAAACTAGGAGCCTACTGCTTTTTGCACGTGCTCAGTAGATATCTGATAATTTTCTAGATTGCATGTGATTGGCTGTTGCTTCAGTGACTTCAGCTGTACTGCTTCTGAGTATATGCAAGCAAATTACATATGAATGCTTCTACTTTCCATAGAGGCAGCCAGGGGAGGAAACAAACAGGACAGAATTCTTTAAATGCAATAACATGCATTAACAATTAAAATACTATCTTGGGGACTAGGCTGTTCCTTTAGTTGCCAAAAGACAGAAGTCAGAATATTTACAAAATATTTTTGTGTGAAGAAGCTTATCTGTTTAATACTTGGTATGTTTTCTCTTTGCTTTACAGTCCTTCTGATGGATTGTGATGGATATGTGACACTAAATATAAGATTATTTTCCTGCTTGAGCACCACTTCATTTTCAATGCGTTTATCTGGTTTATATTTGTACAATGTTTTTCTTCTTCGTAGGATTTATTCTCTACATTGGGATGGTTCTGTGAGGCTGGTTGTTACTTGATCTGTCCCTTGAACATAAACCTTGTGTAAAAGCTATTATTAAAAACACATTCATGTCCCATCTTATAAAAATGTTTAGTATTGCCTCTCACTCCTATCGCATTTTAGGTGGTAACTGATATTATCCCTGGCTTAACTGAGAATGTTTGTAGTTTCCAAAGTTATTTCAGCCATAAATCCATAAAAGCTTTTTACTTTGCATTAAAATATGTCATGGGAACCACAGATTTTTAGAACAATATAGCTGAGTCATGACAACTTATTTGGGAGATAATAATTTTATTATTTACCAGAATTTTACATGTTCTTTATTTTTTAATACCGTAAAACAGCTGGTGCACCTGCCAGTCGGTTATTGCACTGTGATTTATCAATGCCCTTACGTTTATTAAATCATACTATAACTTGATATTCCTTTATTTTATCTACCTCAGTGAATTTCCAACAGGCTACATTTTATTTAATTGTGCTTTGTTTCCAGTCCATACATCTGATGGACAAAAAAGGGGATATTCATAAAAATGTAAATATTAATACTGCATATTATTTTTCTTTTTATGGTACATTGTACTCTACTGTGTATATATAATTGTAACTTTTGCTTTTTGATGTAATCTATGAAAGCAGAATTTGGTGCATTTACATATTACAATCACAGAACATATATTGTACCCTTATCTGCCAGTGTGCGAGTGGACAGGAGAGCTACACTGTTTGTCCACTGCAAATATAATTATACTGTCCGCGTCGGACATTTTTACTGATGCATTATATACGGCTGAATGATAATAAAGGTGCTATGATTTATTCTAGTGTGTGTATATAATAATTTCTAAGCGATCCTTAAGCATAGTGTTATATACCACCATAGTGTTTATTCAGTAACTGGAAAAGTGCTCTGTATAAAAAAAAATAATTATCACTATACTGTATATACATCACATAGACTCCAGTGTCCTAGTAAATATGCAATACATGTCCATTATCGTATATGCTGTGTGAAAATGATGTATTCTGCATTTGCATTAAAAAACTAAACTTTTCTTTTTATAAAATACCCAAATCTCTTTTTCTCCTCCGTTCTTTTGTTTGTGAATTGCATGCGTGCTATGATACCCTTGCGGTGTGCTGATTCCAGGGAATATATGATTTTAATATGCTTGTTCAATTTGAAATGCAATTGTAATCCATCGGAGGAAAGACTGTGCTTTATGTCCCAGACACAATTTTGTTGCCATAACAACTTGGGGCATGTTTTATCACATTGACACACCACGTATGCAATGTGATGTACAGCGGTCTTTCTGGAAAGCTAAAAATATTCTACTGTTTAACCTGCAAATTGGTTCTTAATTCTGCATTGAATCCTTCACACTTCTGATTAGGTATTGCATAGCTGATGCTATTTTTGCTTTATTTTTCTTAAGCGTGCGTAATTATATTCAGAACTTTCCAAGGTAATACTTAAACTGAATGTTCATTCATAGATTCGCTGATGGGCCTTTATTAAAGTTAAAACAGAAAATTGGGGTTCTATTAAATATGAATGGAACTATGCTATTCTTTAAGACAGGGAAAAACAACGCTCCGGAAGGTCTTTTCTGTGTCGGAGTCTGGCTGTTATCTGGATTCATTAGAATGACGGACCAAAAAAATCTTTATGCAGTTTATGGATGTTGCACATGAAGGATCATGAGCTTGGGCAGATAAGTGGAAAGTCTGACATTTGGCTTGTTTTCCTCATTAGCTTGCTTAATGTTATTATGCCTAGCATCAGATCATTAGGCTGGCTAGTTAGGGAATTTACTGTTATGACTTGCAACCTCAGTTTTTTAGTATCTTCATCTTTGCAGCATTTATAGCAGGGGCGGGTGGAGATCAGGTGAGGCAACACTGTTACAAAGAGCCCCCTCCAATATAATTATAAATATTCTAGTGCCTGTGTATTAACAAACCCTTGGCTGCTCAGTGTTTTTTTTTGTTTTTTTTTTACAATTCGTTTTACAGTTTTTATTCACACTATAGACAGTCGCAGCGCAATTAAGCCTGAGGTTTGAAAACCCCAGACATTTTGGTTCTGAAGAATCATATTTAAGGAGACCACATGCAAATCAAGGACAATCGTCACGCGAAGCAAGTTTTTGTTTCCACAAAGATACATTGAAGTTATAACAGCCAACAGAATATCCAAAGATAACCAAGTATCCATCAGACGAGACCCGATACAAAGAAATCTTTAAATATGGCGTGTTCATGTACCAAGACATCCCCACAGAAATGCATGCAAACACAGACATACTTATGGATCCAAGCTGACTACCTACACAGAGTATATTTGCTCCTGTCTCTGATGGTTGGAGGATCCTTATCTTACAATTCAATGCCTTCTTCTCACAACAGAATACCATGCAGCTTACTGTTATCACCGATCATTCTCCAGAATGTAGTCTGTGTCTCTGCAAATACCCCTGCTGCAGCAGAGGGGCCCCATACAGCTTATTCTTTTTCTGTGTTTTAGCCCTAGGGAGGCAAGCCATAGGGACTGCAAGTCCCTCTGCCACCTAATGGGGATCCAATCACCCTTTGGGCCCACATTGATCTCCCCAATTGGCCCACTAAAACTATGGAGGACTCTGCCCATAATTATTTTCTGCTTACTACTGTCCTTCCTTGAAAGGCTAAGAATATGGCTTTATGGTTTCTATACTATAAAAGGTTACACATTGGTGAAAGAACATAAGTTAAGGAGAAAATCTTTAAAAAATCTTTTAAAGATGCTAAGCTAATTCTTTACTCACATATTTCTATGAGAAAGCACATTTAAAGTCAGTTATATGTAGGGAAGACCTTTAGGTCTAATTAATTGAACAAGATAAAATTAGGATAGAATAAGAATGTTTGAATAAATATACATTTGCTTTCTTGTCAACGGATTTTCCCCTTATGCCATTATTATACGATTCTGAATCCCAGTATTCTTGTATCTTTATGACAATGATGCTTCCATTTGTTTGTCTCCAGAGTCTGGTCTTCCTTGAGATTTCATGTTGATTTTGGAGGCCTTGAAATGTTGTTTCAATGTGTCATTATATCTTTGAAGTATCCGGTCTTTTGATCTGTGTCCAGCTTCTAATAGGTTGTTAAATAGCTGGTGCCTGCTATCCCCATGACAAACCCAATTTACCTTTGAGAGGCATATATAATGCTTTCTAGAATAATGATTAGCTGCCCTGCAGTAACATGTATTGAAATGTTCAGAATGTATTTGCATAGCTATTGTGGAAATGTCAACAAATGTTGAAATTTAAAAATGGATGGGATAGGCTTATGGCCATCCTGAGTATAAGTCAAGACCGAGGACGGATTAATGTATGAGTCTTTACAGCAGGAAAAATGGGCACACTAGATGGTTCTCATCTGCCATCATATATTTGTAACAATGCAGATTCTGATTTTATGCACTCACTCCTGCTCATATGGCAGTGCTTAGATTTGTTTCGGTTCCGTCTCTACACCCCTATCATTATATCTTGAAATCATCAGACCGTCCGTTGTTCATAAACTGTTTTGCTAAAGGACTTCAGTTAGTCACCTTTAGCAGGTGCACTGACCATAAGACACAGACTAAATAAAGTTCAAGTTTTTTGTTATAGCAAAGATAAGTTATCTCCTATCAAAAGCATCTTTCAAATACATCTTATCATGTACACTAGTTGGGAGACCATATACACAAAGACTTTCTTCTTGAAAAAGTAATACTGTCATGCTTTGTTGAACATTTTGTTTGAAAGAACGCCCCATAAGTTAAGGTCGATGGTAAAGTATGTATGTAAGTAATAGTATGAAACCTGTGTCAAATTTCATTTTGGTTACCAAAGATCATGTAGTTTATTATTTGAAGTGTTCTGTAAAACAATTTCCATATGCACAAAATATAATGTAGTTTCTCATTGGGACCACATAAAATTTTCTTGTTTTTTTTCTGTTTCTTGCACCAAAAACAGATTTGAAGTACCTCGAGGCAGGGACGTATTGTTCCTGCACAAGTTTATATATAACATTGTTAGTATCCAAAAATATTGTTTGTGCAGACTAAGCAAAATACTGAAATTACTAGGCTGCTTAGATATGTAGTATTTCTGGCTGATGGCATTAGTAATACAATGTTATGGCAATGCTACTTTTAAGCAGTCCTTGCCAGTTACTTTCATGTAATGTTTCTTTTGACAATGCGAAAATCGATATCAATGAGTTTCTATGTTCCCCAATTTTATTTGGGCTATGTCAAAAAACAGAATTTTTGCATTTTCTTTCTTTTTTATGTACGGTAAATTGATTTAAACATCAAAGTATTGGTTCTCACATATAAAACTGAAACTGTGTGATATCTGTAAAGAAGCTTAATTTCCCTGGATTATTATACATTGATGCTTAATTACAAAAGCATTGGGTTTAGGTTTGTTTAAAGTATTACCATTACTATGGAAATTAAATTGTAGATGTAATCATTGCTATTTACAGTTATTGTTTTGTTTAAACTGCATGGTATTTTTCCACCCTTTGATTTGTGTTTTAATTACTATGCTGTGGTCCAAATCTTTGCAAACGGATTTACATTTTGTAGAGCAAGACCCAGTATCAGTAATCCTTGTTTACCAATTATGTTAAAAAACCAGACCACCAGTGATTAAAGCAGGTGGAGAAAAGAAGAGAGCTGAGGGGGAATTGAGAAAGAGAGAGAAAGGGAAAATAAAATAGAGAGAAGAGAGACAGTGTGAGCGTGTGTGTTAAAAGTGTGTGAAAGTGTGCCTGTAAGGGCAGTACTTCTATTTTACAATGGCAACACTTGGACCCCCAAAAATCTGATATTGTTGCCTGACCTTCTCAACTGGATCTGCCCTACCTAAAGTATTAAATGATCTTCATGCAGCAAACGCCAATGTAAATTTCTTCTTATCCATCATCACTTTCTTTTACATTTAGGAAATAGCTAAAACCTGTTGCTTCTTTCTCCAGAATATTGCTAAAATCTGCCCATTTCACTCTCACCCTACAACCAAAACATGTGAATGCACTACCTGTACTCATTGGTCTTCCTGCTTCGTTTCTGTTCTCAACTCAGCCACTGGAATAGTCTTTCTTTCCTCCAAAACACCACTCACTCCCATACTAACACTGATGTCCTGGCTCATAAAACATCATCACCTTTTAAATCCTCCTTCTTACCTTCAAGGTTCCTGAGCACCAACCCCCTCCTATATTTCATCTCTGATACCCTGTCACATTCCCACACACCTTCTACACATCCATGTTGGTCATCTTTCTACTTCTTCGACAGCCGCATCCTATTCTAAAGGTCTTCTTACTTGCTGCTCCATAACTCTGAGACTCCCTACCACTTGACATTTATCAAGCTTCAACTATCCATAATTTCAAAAACAAAAAACAACTTTTAATGGTAGCGCTACAGTAATTTACAAACCATAATTTCACTTCACTACTGGCACTTCATCCCTACTGTATTCAAAGATCTGTAGACTGTTTATTATATGACAACATTTATTGAACCTCCTGTTTATTACACTGTAAACTGTGAAGTGCTAAGTAAATCTTTATATTGCTCTGTCAACAAACATTCATACATACATACATACATACATACATTGAAATGTATGGGACTGGCTGTAGGTATATTACCTGACAGGAGATGGTTTTGACTAAACACATCTCCTACATGGCAAATAGCTGGGGGGTGGGAAAAAAAGGAGCAAACACATATGGGGGGATAAGGACGTGGACATTTAAAGATAACACTCAGCTTTCATATGCATTAAAGTGCATATGATAGTGGAGTGTCCCTTTAAAGTTTCTAAAACAGAAATAGCAAAGATATTACCCGGTTACAACAGTTTTAAAATTATGAGCTATCAATGATACAAAACTACATCTCCTGGACAAGAGTCAAACTTAAATTGTACATTTATTGCCTGGGATAGCATGGTCACAATGATAGATATACGCATAAGGCAATTTAGATGCAAATTCTTAACACCAAAATGCCCTGCTTCATTTCTCTTAGTACTGAATCAGTTCACCTGATAATTATGATTTACAGTGGGTCAAAGATCATGTATGGCGAGATAAAGTCTATAATAACCCAATTATATATCTGCATTTTGGAAACATTATTAAATTCTACAGAGGCCTCATTTGGTCTTAATAACCAGCACATCTCAGTAGTGCCAGGGGGTACAACACTAAAGAAAAGGCTGAAAACCATTCAGAGACATTGTATTAATGGATGTTAGCTAAGTTATGCTAGCCTGATCTGGTCATAGATGTGATAAGTTGTGTATTATGGCCTAGCATACCTGGGAACTGTCTAAATAAGCTGACCCCGAAACTCTTAGAATTTTAACCATCATGAAGATTCAGTGATACTCGCCAAAAAAATGTTACCCAAAAGGCAGTCATACTGGTCTTCATGGAAATCTTGGCATTATTTAAAGACATAAAATAAAGCCCATGGTCTTAACAAATAACTATTCAGATATTGATCTCATCAGATAGTACTCCAGCCTTTAAAATAAAAAACAGGTTTATAGATTTATAGACATAAAATAAGTGAGTGCATGCAAAGGTTCAAAGACAATAAAATGTTTGAAATGGATAGACCGGGGACACGTGGTAAATTTATTCTCTTTTAACTGTCTGGTGACAGGTTCCCTTTAATCTTTCTGTGTCTTATGGAAATGTTCATGCACAGCTATGATTCATTTTTGCAACTGCAAACTGAAATTGGTACTTTCCTGCCTGTCTACGTTGTTTCCTTTCCAAGAGCCCTGATAATTCTGTCCAAGACATCGATTCCTTTTTAAGACAAGATGTTTTCCTTGAACCGGTCTGTGTATGTCGGTTGGACAAGATATAACCGAGGGACCAGTTGTGGCCTTTTTCTATACCATATAGTTCATTTGATACTTGCCTTCAACATCAATTTTATCTGTGACTCTCAACAAAAATAAGATCATGTAGGATATGGAAGATCAGCAATTTAACCCCTTCCGGACCGGCATTTGTAAACTGCGTCTTCCCTTGAAGACCGCAGTTTTTTTTTTAAATATTTAAATTCCGTGCTCGTGATTCGCTGCAAAGCGATCACGTGCACGGAATTGAGGGGGAGTGGCTGCTACGGATCGCTGGGGACACCCAGCGGTACATCGCTGGGGACACCCGCGGTCAGTAGCAGCCGCCCCTCGCAACCCAGCGTTCAAAGAGACGCTGGATCGCGTATCAGCGATTACGTACCTGGTACGTCCCGGTCTGCCAGTGACCTTTGACCCGGAAGTACCAGGTACGTAAGGTAAGGATCTTCCTTAATTAACTGTCAAGACATTTTGTTACACCATTAGCCCTACTCCAGCAACACACTATTTTAATTGCTATTGACTGAAAACAATATGTATAAGATAAGATAATAAGTTACGATAAAATGATGCGAACCTAAGTTTGAGACTGGCCAAAGTAACACTGCAAAAATGTGTAGCCCACAACAAATTATTACATGACCCTTTCATTACAATCTGCTGCTTCCTTTCCCACCACAGCTGTGTAACCTATCCTGGAGAGCTCCGTCGAGATACTGTTTGTTATTCCGACGTACAATATCCTTCTTGTAAAACCAGAGGATTTAGATGACAGGTCCACTTATCTAGCATCCACAAGAGACTTGCTAATATACAAATTAAGGCACCGTACGCATTTGTTTGATAAGAGCAGACACTTCCAGCCAGATGCCTCTTTTGCTATTCAATTTTTAGCTTCACTTAAATGGAAAAACATCTTAGGGGATACAATTTAATTTTTAGTAAGAGAAAAATATTTTCAAATATAAACGCATGTTTAAAATATTTTTTAAGGAGAATTAACGTTGAATGGTTGGTCTTACTGACTTTACCTGTTTTATGGAAGTTAAATATTGGGACCTTCTTAATGTTTAACTGTAACGGAAAAGTGTCATTTAATCTACAGGAAAAAATAAGTACATTACCAATGGAGAACTTTTTTTTTTTTAATATAGCTGGTTTAACGATCAGTAGCAAAAAAGAGAAATCCTTGATTTTCTGTTTTCAAAGGCCATAGCCAAAAAACTATGTTGCTTGGCAATGGCCAAGCTGTAGTAATCTTCAGAGACGTGCAAGTCATCTTTATTAGTTACAGTTTCATGTATGACGTGCGTGGGTCACATAGTACAACGGACAATACATTGTGAAATGTTGTGGATAAGCTTGCCAAGGTTTTTGGGCCCCCACAATGCAATTGGTAAATCACATGTTGGCATTGCATATTATGTGTTGTATTGTTAATAAGTGCCTTAAGTCACTATAGAATAATATTAAGGCTCATTCATAAGAGACACATAAAAGGACGATGGTGAAATGACTTAAGGGGGTAATTACTATTACAGAATTGAATTTCCATCTGTAAGCAAGTTAATTTGCATAGTTTGCTGTAATTTCGAGAGCAGGAATGGATTTTCAGTGGAATAAGGGTGATTAGATATGCATTCTGTGTAGTTTTGTTTTTTTAATGTAAGCAGGTTTGTATCGTTTCTAGTCATTTAGCATTTTTAAAAACATTTTAAGTGAGGGGAGAAGACTAGAGAGTATGCATCAACATTAAAACATTTACCTCATTTAAAACATAATTACAAAAACAAGTTACATGCATTTTATGATATTCTCCCCTATATTTATTTTGTTTTTATTAGACTAAAGTCTTAACTTATTTTTTTCTTTACCACAAAAAAAGAATCATATAAGAACATTGTTTTTGTTTTGTTTTTTGGACTTTCCATTCACAGTTCCATTCCTATTCTGATTTCTCCATTTTATTGGCAGAAGGGATAATTCAGCAAATGAGTTACATATAAAGTGAGTTATAAATGTACCCTCTAATTTAGTAAGGTACTCAAATGGCAAATTGAGTGGGTATTTTAAGAGGAATCTTGCTGTTTGTATTGGATTTTTTATTATTTCCTTGGGGACAATAAGGTGCACATCAAGGCGCACATCTGCAGGCTTCCTGTTGCCCCAATAGGCAGAAGGCTCCCTTAGGTAGAGGGCAGGCTATCTATATTATGCTTATGCATGCATATAATAAATATAGCTAAGAGACCGGCTAGTGTGAAGCTAAGCAGTCACGTACGCACCCCCACTGCTTCTATAAATAATTTAGCACTGTATCGACTGTTGTCTGAAATGTATTCAGATGCCTTGATGATACTTATTGTTATGGAAAGGTTAAATATATATAGGAAATGCAACAAAACTTTAAAATAGTATATTTCCTTTTGTTCTTAAGGGGAGTAATATTTTCTGTGCCTCCCACTTATAATTGCAACACCTCCCCTTGCCCAAGGAGAAACAGGGATTAATGAGGTCCTGCTGAAATTTAATAGCTCACTCTCCTTGCCGAAGGGGGGAAGAGGGTTAATATTGGAAGAGATTACATTTGACTTTCATTTATTGGAACTCATGCAAATCACTGTAAATGCATGTAAATAAAAACATTTGTAATACCTGATTCCAATCCACTGTTAGGAGAATACATTGCATTATAATTATTAATATTATTATTTTTATTATTAGTAAACAAGCTATTCCTGTCAGGACCCAATGTGTACAGAATTCTAACTGAATAGATCAAGGGGAAACAACGTAATTAACATGATGTCATAAATTGGGTGAGATCACTTTAAAAAAAAAATCACTGCAATTTAAAACATTGTTTTTAAGCATTGTTTATATAAATTTTATGAAACCTCTAGTGTAACATGATTATAACAGCATTTATTAATTAATTAATATAGGCAGAAACCCTATAGGAAATTGGTAGTTGTCTCTGTATTAGTTCACATTTCAGTGATAAAATTCCACCTACGTAGTAGACATCTCTCAGAAATCACAACATGGCAATAGCAGTACACTGTGGCAATGCTCACAGGTAGGTATACTCTGAGATTTTGCTGCATTGAGCTAAATACATACCAGTCCAGGCTTACTGTTAGCTGTTCTATAATCAATGTTTAAGATGTAGTACATACATATGTGTATGTGTGTGTGTGTGTATATACTCTCTACAAGGTTTAAAACACAAAACTACATTTCACAGCAGGAAACACATCCAGCCAGGCAGTGTTAATGAACCACCCCAAAAGCTAACTGAAGAAATGGATTTAAAAAGGTCACAGCAGGTGAAGCTTAGTGCCTTCCATACCTCTCCTGGTAGCTGAGATGGAAAAAGCGAAATTATCAAACAATAAAGAGATTTCATTGTCAATAGACACGCCTATTACAGTGTAGTAGACAGTAGATATCACAGTATGATAGGGAAAAAAAAAAATGTTGGTGCGCTAAGCTAGTCTCAGGCTCAAATCATACAAATGTATAATACGAGGCCTACCAAAGAGGTGTGAGCATGCTGCAAATACAGTGTAACAAAACTGTCTGCGCTTCTCACCCTAATAAATATATATATATATATAAACATAATATAAATGAGAGGTTTTGGTTATATGAATTGGCCAAAGCATAATTAAGCTCGCCCGCCATGTCTCAGTAGGGTGAGAACCTACTCTCACCTCCTACATAGTGGGTACAGAAAGCTACCTAAACCTTATTAATGTGTTGGGGGAGGTGCAATTAAACCTCCTCCCACTGTTTTTGCAGCATGCTCACACTGTTTGGTAGGCTTCATATTATACATTTGTATTACTTGATCCTGAGACTAGCGTAACACACAGACATTTTTTCTTTTCCCTGTTTGCACGTATTTGAGGTTGTTGGCTCCTCATCAGTCTGGTTGCAGCTTGCGGTCCAGGGTTTAAATGGGAGGAGGTTTAATTACACCTCCCCCCAACACAGAAATATATGGACAATATGAGCATGCACAATTTGATAGCCTTGGTTCACCAGACCTTAGCATCTTTTTACACAATGTCAACCTCTAAAACCCCATTCCGCCCCCTTAATACTAACTTTTTTGGCTCCCCACCACATTAAAATGTTGTCTCTGTGTCTTGTATGTTTTCTAACCAAAGGTGGTAACGCTTATTCAATCCCTTCCTTTTATAATGGATGCAATAATGGGAGGAAACTGGGTACAATAGGTACTGTGATATTTGTTGGGTTATTGCCACCCTAGGGAATAAAGTAGTATTTTGGAGGCCTGCCTATCTAACTAAATCAGATAATTTTCAACTATTCTGTCCATGTGTCAATGTAGGCAAATATTAAAGGAGATATGTCAAATGAAATATATAACTTGGCTTCAATCACACTTTTGATCTAATTTGATGACCCAGTCTACGTTCCTAATCCTTAATGTTGTCTCCTGGAGGAGCAATTTATCTGCTTAACGTAAACATTATATGGTGCAACATGTGATTTAATTGCAGATAAATTATTATTAAATCAATAGCCTTATTGCTCTTGGAGGTAACATGCAGGGGTATTAATAGCCATTTAGTAAGCATGTAATTAAGAATGATATAAATCATTAATGTAAGTACTCCATATCTACAAAGGAAATTGATATAGTTAAACATTACAGATTAAATGACTGACTGCAAAGGAGTTAAGTTGTTGAGTATTAAAAAAACCTTTCTAACCAGACTGGATTTGCCACAGGGTTATGGGAGACTGGTCATTAAGGGTTAAATTGGAAGGACATCATTGGCTTTATTCCCTAAAACTATTTGTATATACACACTATTGTTCAAATGTTTGGAGTCACTTAGCTTTTTTCATTGAAAACAAGGAAATGTAATATATAATTGCAAAAGTGTTTTCTAATGATCAGGTGGCCGTTTAAACTGATCCATTTGATGTTTTTTTTAAAACAAATTGCTTTTCTTTCGAAAAAAAACCAAGGACATTTCTAAATGGCCTCAAACTTTTCAACAGTGTTATATATATATATATATATATATATATATACATACACACTAAATGTACAATAGAATTGGACACCTGCCTATTGCAGCGATTTTGATGACATTGCATTCTAAATTCATAGACATTAACATGAAGTTGGACCCCCCTTTGCAGCTATAACAGCTTCCATTCTTCTGGGAAGATTTTCCACAAGATTTTGCAGTGTTTCTGTGTCCGCTCATCCAGTAGAGGATTTGTGAGGCCAGGCACTGATGTTGGACAAGAAGGGCTGACACGCAATTCCTGTTCATTTTAAATGTGGGGTTGAGGTCTGTGTGGGGTGAGCTATGTGTGCACCAGTCAAGCTATTCCACACTTAACACGTCCAACCATGTCTTTATGGACCTTGCTTTGTACACTGGGACACAGTCATGCTGGAATAGAAAGGAGCCTTTCGTAAACTGTTGGAAGCATAGCATTGTCCAAAATGTCTTGATATGGTGAAGCATTAAAATTTCCCTATTTAAGAGGCCCCACAGCATTATCCCTTCTCCATCAAACTTTACAGTCTTCACAATTTGCATGTTCTTCAGGTGACCAGGTGTCTATTCCTGTGTATGATTTTCTCTGTCATTATCTGTCAAATTCAGAAACTGCTTTAAAGTCAGAGGTAGCTAGTTAGCAATACTGTTTCTTTGTGTTTCTTGTTGAACAATATTGAAAACCATTTCAACTCTTGGAAAGGAACGAGATATTGCTTAGCAAGGGGAAGGTGCTACGATTGTCAAAGTTGAAATCAGACACAAAACTGGGCTGCATTTTTGGCTGCATTAGTGTGATATCATAAGTTTGATGCCTCAGTATTAGCATGGTATGTGCTTCCCCATAAGTTCAGGGTGTTTATAAACAGAACAGAGGTAAAACAAAAAATGTTTCTATTGGTGCAAATTCCACAAACCATGTCTTATTATAGTTTGTCAAAATCTGGGAGTGTTTTTCTCATACTTAATTATACATCGGCCACCATTGCTTAGGACTTGTAAATTGTTACATTTTTTCACTTGGTATATGACATGTTTGGTCGGTAAGCCTTGAAGCAGAACAGCCCATTGTGAATAAGACTGTGATTTTTATTTCAAAACACTGATTAATTGTATCTGTATGATGACCAAAACCTCTCTTTATCTATATGGCTCATAAATTATTAATTTTACTGCAGTTACAGAAAATGTGCCTTTGTGTATTTATTGTGTATAACTATAAAACGTGTGTTTTGTTATTGTGGTTAAATCATTCATTTGCAAGCCAGTCATAGTAATATGCGTATTGCTATCACAATGGTACATACCCCACCGCGTGTGAAAATGTCTATGGCAGATATCTGTCTATGAGCTTATATAGCACGAAAACATTATTATTCTTGATTTTACCATAATGGTTCACTATAAAATATCAAGGTGTTTTGGTGACATGGATTTTTCCATATCATTGTAAAAGACACTCACTTCGCTGATATTCTCATATACACTGTCCATATAGCTCTAAAGCCAGATTATATTTACACAAGAAGCAGTGAAATGGGTTGTGTTATAATAGAAGCATCAGAGAATTGTATTAGTATGGCTTATCTTTAAAGTCTTTGTAAATAATGCACCTGTCCACAGATATGAAATATCAAACGAAGATGAGACTTGTCCCATGCACGCCTGGTGTTCCAGTGATCCCGACTGCGTCTTTTTATAGTAACATTTCCAGTATAGTCAGATAACAGCTGAAGCCTTTTTTCATTATTCTTTATTTTTTTCCTCTATTCACTCTTGTCTGCTGATACTGGGCATACAGCAGGTCCTTCACAGGATTGCCTAAAGTGATAGACAGTGCTCTTAATGAGGATGCAGGCTTCACTGCAATTGATCTGTGCTGTCTGTTGAGAAAGAACGATGCACCAGCTCATTAATCCATAGCTGATTCTATCCTCCGTAGCCTCCAAAAGCCATCCCTTTGTTTAGCACAGGGATGTGCTGAAATGTGCTATCAATTACCGCTTTGTGATTCTCAGCCTGCCTAGGAACTCCCAGTGCAGACGCTCTCTAAAAGCACAGATCAACAAGGTGGCAGATGTAGAGTATTAATACTTAGGATTGAATAAATAATGTTTACAACGTACTGGGCACAGAAACATAAAAGGAAAATGAGAATCGGCACAGAGTGTGTTTATATAAGAAGCACATATGTGATGACGCCAAGTAGAGAGCCTTAATACTGGAAACCAACAAGCTGCTTAGCTACTGCTAAAAACGATAACACCTTGTTTGCATGTGCCTACCCAGAATCCCTTGTGGTTGTGAAAGCACTATGAGATTTCTGAGGGAAAAACAAGCCTTCCGGCCTGTCTGGTGTGTGTAGATGAGTGTTTAATAATACTTCTACTACTACTTAAAAATTTAAGTGGAAGGGTTTCCATCACCTTTTACCCAACTTATAACTTATGTAATGGTATTTCTTAGCTACCCCAAGCCTCATACTATTTAGCCAGTATCACAACCTCATGCTGACGAGTCCCATGAAGGACGAAACAGCTGTCCATGAGTGGTGATCTGGCTATTGTACCTCTTCCTGAGTTTTGTCTAAAGGCTGTCTTGTACAGCGGGCAATTACTTTTAAGGAGTCCATGTATAAAGTGGATATAGAGGCAAAGGTGATAATTGTTAACCTTGTTTGCATGTGCCTACCCAGAATCCCTTGTGGTTGTGAAAGCACTATGAGATTTCTGAGGGAAAAACAAGCCTTCCGGCCTGTCTGGTGTGTGTAGATGAGTGTTTAATAATACTTCTACTACATTATGAGATACTAAAGAGGTTTTTTGATTGTGACATCATAATGCTATCATTCTTTTATCATTATGACTGTCAGGCTCAGCATATTGCAGCCCTTTACTGGATGTTGGAGTCCAGAGCCCGGGAGTGTAAGAACGCAGTGATTGAAACAAACTTCAAAAAGGACACAAGCAGAATGTTTGGTTATAGGTTATATTACAAAAGCAAAGCAAGGCATCTCACCAGAAGCAGCAGAGTAGGATGCATATCATGCATATGAGGGTAGAAAAGTCCAGGCAAGTATTCAAAAGGGTCTGGGACAGGTAGCAAGCAAAAATGGGGAAATCCGGTATGCAGGTTGGCAAATCCAACAGGCAGATCCAGCGTCTGGCATGAACTACGGCTCCAAAGAATTTAATGAACTCACAACTCTGATACTGGGAGGCAGGGATATAAAAGCTGATCATCAGACCAGATGTGAGTCGTCAAGGCTTTAGGTGAGGGAGGCAAGGTAATGGTATAACAAAACACAGCTGAACATAAATACACAGCACATTAAATTATATACATAGCAAGATATGTATACATGGTACAGGATGCCACAAAGAACAGGCAACAAGGCAAAGAACACAGGGGATGGAGTGAGGAGCTGAGATGTTTATGGGAAAGAGGCAAAGGTACATAAAATACAGACAGAAATAAACAGGACAGCAAGCTTTATTTGCAAAAAAGGTAAGGTCCAAATACTGTATTGCATATAGCTAACACATACTGCATCAAACAACCTTATTTTTATGTTGGTTGTTTTTTTTATTACAGTTTTATAAAATACAAAACAAAAGTAAATATAACTTTAACATCAAACATATGAGACTGTCAAATAGTATCGCACATACAATGTACAGTTTACAATAATAATTCAAATTGAAACCATAAAATTGGGAAACAATAATTACAACAATTATGACTAGAAAGAGAGAAAAAAACACAAAAACAATGGGAAAAAACAGGGGGGAAATATAGAAATGTAAATTATTAAATTCTTCAATCCGGAAGTCTTCACTCTAACCAAAGTTATCTCGCTATATATAAAAAAAATACATATAGATGAAAAATTAAGAAGCGTGCAGAAATCTAAAATTAAAAAAATAATAATCTAAAGAAACAAAAAAGATAAACTAAAGGAAAAATGTCTTTCTAATTTTCTCTTCCCAGGAGCCCGAAAAAAATAAAAGTTGTGTTTTAAAAGCTGAGGGTAGTTTCATAAGATTTATTCTCCAAGGTCATATACAAAATTTCGTTTATAGACGGAACAACTCCTGTTTTCCAATACTTAGGACTAAGGATAGTAGCTGCAATCAGCAAATGACCTATGATGATCTTATCTATTTTAGGTAAATCAGACGGAAAGTGTTTATAAATACATAATTCTGGACCAAGCACTTCAATCTCGCTATTCACAAGCTTAATTATTGCTAATAAAAACTTTTATGGTTTTAATTTGAATTATTATGGTACACTGTATATTGTATGTGCGATACTATTTGACAGTCTCATATGATTGATGTTAAAGTTACATTTACTTTTGTTTTGTATTTTATAAAACTGTAATAAAAACAAATATTTGAAAACATTTTTGCAAAAAAAAAGTCTCATGTTTGATGTTAAAGTTACATTTACGTTTGTTTTGTATTTTATAAATCTGTAATAAAAAAAATTTGAAAAGAAATCTTGTATATGACCTTGGAGAATAAATCTTATGAATCTTCCATTAGGCTACCCTCAGCTTTTAAAACAGAACTTTTATTTTTTTGGGACACCCGGGAAGACAAAAATTAGAAATTTTTCCTTTAGTTTTTTATTTTTTGTTCCTTTAGATTATTATTTTTTTTTAATTTTACATTTCTGCACGCTTCTTCTTAATTTTTCATCCATATGTATTTTTTTTATATATAGCGAGATAACGTTGATTAGCGTGAAGATTTCCGGATTGAAGAATTAAATAATTTACATTTCAATTTTTCCCCCCTGTTTTTTCCCCTTGTTTTTGTGTTGTTTTTTTTTTCTCTTTCTAGTGATAATTGTTGTAATTGTTTCCCAATTTTATGGTTTCAATTTGAATTATTATTGTACACTGTATATTGTATCTGCGATACTATTTGACAGTCTAATATGTTTGATGTTAAAGTTACATTTACTTTAGTTTTGTATTTTATAAAACTGTAATAAAAAATATTTGAAAAGAAATCTTGTATATGACCTTGGTGAATAAAACTTATGATTCCTCCATTAGGCTACCCTCAGCTTGTAAAACACAACTTTTAATTTTTTGGGACTCCTGGAAAGAGAAAATTAGAAAGACATTTTTCCTTTAGTTTATCTTTTTTGTTCCTTTAGATTCTGAGATACTAAAGAGGTGTTTTTATTGTGACATCATAATGCTATCATTCTTTTATTACTATGACATAACAATAGAGTGTATTGATTATGACATCAAAATGATTTAGTTGTGCTATAACTATGACACCGGAAAGAGGTCTTATGATTTTGATGTCATAATGATATCATCACCTTGACATTATGATATCAAAAAGGGGAGTTTTGATTGTAATACAATAATGTGTTAATTGCTTTATCATTATGAGATACCAAATAGGTGTTTTGATTGTGACATCATAATGCTATCATTCATTTACCATTATGGTATAATAAAAGAGTGTATTGATTATGACATCATAGTGATTTAGTTGTCTTATAATTATGACACCGTAAAAGGGTCTTATGATTGTGATGTCATAATGCTATCATCATCTTAACATTCTGACATCATAAAGGGGAGTTTTGATTGTAATATTATAATGGTTTAATTGTGTTACCATTATGAGATGCTAAAGA
>VKOC01047756.1:0-24576 GCA_009364415.1 Spea multiplicata
GTGAAAGCGCTGCGAGATGGTCATATTGTTGGTGTGGGCTGTGCTGTCCACATCATCCATCTTGTAGTGAAGGCAGCAATGTCAGAAGGAAATAATGTAGCAGCAGTAGTTCTGTCCCGCTGCAGAAAGATCGCTGGGCACTTTCACCATAGTGTTAAGGCTAGCCAACTTTTGAGGGAAGAGCAAGAGAGGTCAGGTCTTCCCGTACACTGCCTACGTCAGGATGTCAGTACACGGTGGAACTCCACGTTAGACATGCTGGAGAGGATTTTGGAGCAGCAGAGGGCAATCCATAATCTTGCCTCAGAGCACAATATTGGGATTACATCTCCATTGAATAGGGACGATTGGACAGTGATCGCCCAGCTAGTGGCAGTCCTTAAGCCATTCAGGGATGCCACAGAAAATTTAAGCTCAAACACTGCCAGTCTGGCCCAGGTAATTCCAGTGTTCTCCCATCTAGGCAGGTGTTCCTTGAAAACCGTGAGGCTGTTCAAGGTGGCACTCTACATCCTGACGTAGCAGCCATAGTCAGGAAGCTGAAGGATCTGCTAAAAGTACACCTTCGCAAGCGAATGGAAGAGAGTCCCAAAATGATGCTAGCGTGCCTTTGTGATCCAAGAATTAAGGGAAAGCTAGCTTTGAAATTCAATGTTCTCAGTAGCTACCGGGAGCAATTGGTCAACAAGGTGCGTGACTGGCAGCGTAAAATGGGAATGCTGTCCGAGGAGGGAGAGGTGCAGGAGGAGGAAGAGATGATGTGGTCTGCTACCCCTAGCAGCAGCATCAGCAGCAGTGCCACAAGCAGCACAACACAGCTGAGTGGAGCAGCTGCGTTTTGGGAAGAGGCACTTGGCAGTATAGTTGGACCATCTGACTAGCAGCAGAAAGGAGAGTAGTGCTGCTGAAATGGTCAAACTTTACCTCTGTGAAGTTCCTTCTGCTCCTAATGTTGATCCTCTTAGCTACTGGGATGAAAAGAAGAGTGTGTGGCCGGCACTCTCATGGGTTGCGCAGCAGCTTCTATCATGTCCGCCAACCACTGTTCAAAGTGAGCGCGTGTTTTCTATGACTGGAAACATACTGAGTCCACAGCGCTCACGCATGGCACCTCATCTGATGGAGCAGATTGCCTTTCTTAAATTCAATCTGCCCAAATTGGGTTACCCAGCTCTTAGCTTGGAAAGTTAAATTTTTTCTCTCTAATGTTTAAGGTAGTTTCTCCCCTGGTTGCACTTGCTGCGGTGTGGCAATGCCTGCTACCTCCGCTGGTGTAGCCAATTTACGCTAGGGCCTAGTGTCTGAGCTCTGTAAGTCCGCTCCCAAACGCCTAGGACTGACAGTCTTTGGATGCTTTGCCCTGGGGTGAAACAGGTGAGTGGGTCGTCAATTGCCCACTCATTCGCCTTTCCCAATGCTGCTGCTGCTGGTGGTGGTGCCAGTATCTTTTGCCAGTTCGCTTCCTGGCTGAAATCATGCCTCAGATGTCCCTGATAGTAAGGGTAGTTTCTCCCCCCTGGTTGCACTTGCTGCGGTGTGGCAACGCCTGCTACCTCCGCCGGTGTAGCTAGCTTATGCTAGGGCCTTGTGTCTGAGTTCTGTAGGTCTGCTCCCAAACGCCAAGGACTGACAGTGCTTGGATGCTTTGCCCTGGGGTGAAACAGGTGAGTGGGTCGTCAATTGCCCACTCATTCGCCTTTTCAATGCTGCTGCTGGTGGTGGTGCCAGTATCTCTCTTCTGCCAGTTCGCTTCCTGGCTAGAGTCATGCCCAAAATGTCCCTAATGGTAAGGGCAGTTTCTCCCCCCTGGCTGCCTCTGTCTGCGGTGTGGCAACGCCTGCTACCTCCGCCGGAGTGGCCAGCTTACGCTAGGGCCTTGTGTCTGAGCTCTGGAAGTCTGCTGCCAAACGTCTAAGACTGACAGTGTTTGGGTGCTTTGCCCTGGGGTGAAACAGGTGAGCGGGTCGCCAATTGCCCACTCATTCGCCTTTTCAATGCTGCTGCTGGTGGTGGTGGTGCCAGCATCTCTTCTCTGCCAGTTCGCTTCCTGGCTAGAGTCATGCCCAAAATGTCCCTAATGGTAAGGGCAGTTTCTCCCCCCTGGCTGCCTCTGTTTGCGGTGTGGCAACGCCTGCTACCTCCGCCGGAGTGGCCAGCTTACGCTAGGGCCTTGTGTCTGAGCTCTGGAAGTCTGCTGCCAAACGTCTAAGACTGACAGTGTTTGGGTGCTTTGCCCTGGGGTGAAACAGGTGAGTGGGTCGCCAATTGCCCACTCATTCGCCTTTTCAATGCTGCTGCTGGTGGTGGTGCCAGCATCTCTTCTCTGCCAGTTCGCTTCCTGGCTAGAGTCATGCCCAAAATGTCCCTAGTGGTAAGGGCAGTTTCTCCCCTCTGGCTGCGTCTGTTTGCGGTGTGGCAACGCCTGCTACCTCCGCCGGAGTGGCCAGCTTACGCTAGGGCCTTGTGTCTGAGCTCTGGAAGTCTGCTGCCAAACGTCTAGGACTGACAGTGTTTGGATGCTTTGCTCTGGGGTGAAACAGGTGAGTGGGTCGCCAATTGCCCACTCATTTGCCTTTCCCATTTCCTTTTCCATTTCATTATTTTCCTTCTGATACACAACCAACCAAACATAACACACACAATAACACATATAACACATATAACACACAGTGACATCACACATAACACACATACACACACACTTACAATGCACAAAACACAAGGACCTTTTCCTTGTTATTTGCCCTGGCCTTCACTCACTAATAGCATTACATTAACACTATAACTCACACTTCACCCTATAACATTTTTCCATCCACATACCTGCCAACAGACCCAACTTTTTCAGGGACAGTCCTGCTTTTTTCCAGTCCTGTCCCATCTAATTTAGCTAAACTAGGTATGCAAAATGCAAATACACATAGGTAGTTATAGCTCGGTAGGTAACGCTACTATAAACATTTAATAAATATAATCAAGTACTAAATAATAAATCTAACTTTAAAATACATTTAAATAAACCCCTATTTTTTTTTTAAAAAAAACATTAAAATTAAATTATTATTATTTAGACATAATACATCTTTAACCAAACCAGTGCACTGCTACTAATCTTAAACATAACCGTACATTAACCCTAAGCTATTTTTTAGTTCTTGTCCAACATTTTTCCATCAGCATACCTGCCAACACACCCAAGATTTTGGTGGACAGTCCTGCTATTTTCCAGTCCTGTCCAGTAAGTAAGTTGGGTTGTTGCAAAGTATGCCATTGTAAATAGGTAGCAAATGTTAGGCATGTAAAGTGGTCCAAAATCAATTTAAAAATGTAAAATATTCCCTATTCTTTTATTAAACATCTATGGACAGTACACCTCGGTATGTGTGTGCAACTCTATTGGTCGTTTCGGCAGGGAGCTCGCCTGCCATCAACGAATGAAGTGCATTCTGCAGTTCTGCAATTCACTCGTTGATGCCAGACCAGCCCCCTGCCGAAACGACCAATAGAGCTGCACACACGTACCTTCACGGCAGCTGCTGCTGCTGTGATGTGTTATTAACCCCGTATTAACCCCTGCTAGGCAACCAGGAGGAAAACGAAGATTAAACGAGCACGAAGAATGTCCGCGAATATTCGCCCGAAGAGAAGACAGGAACGGGCGAATATTCGCGGAATACGAAGATTTTTTTTTCCCCGAAGACGAGCACGAAGACGAACACGAAGAGCCCCCTGGTGCCCAAGTCTACCAGGAACTATAAATTCATACCTGAAGTACAATGTGTGTGGGGAAAAAAACACCAAAAAATTACTACTACAAAACTACAAAGTTTGACAAAGGCTGGTGGTAAAATTAGTGATAGAAATAGTTAAAGTACCAGCATTTGAAATATCCTGGGGTGTCTAGATTTCAAAAATTATAGGTCTCGTTTGGTAAATTAAGTCCCAAACAGGGCATATGCACAGGATCACCAAATGCCAATGTTCAACACTGAAAAAGTGTCCAAAATGTGGCCCTTTGGCCCCCAAACAGCCAGCCAAACATGGCTGTTTGGGGAGTATCACTGTACACAGTAGATATTACTGAACACATATTGGGGTGTTGTTTGACAGTGGCATATACCAGGAGGTGTATATTCATACCTGTATCATGGTGTGTGTGAAAAAAACACAAAACAATCCTAGCATTTGAAATACCCAGGGGGGTCTAGTTTTCAAACATTTTTTTATACATATGATCAAAATAATGGTATCTAAAGTAAGTCCTAGAAAAAACAATATGTAACTTGTGTGCACTAAATGAGAAAGAAGAAAAGTGCAGCTCAACATGAGCACCACAGAAATGTTAAAACAGCCATTGTCACATAGGGTACAAAAAATAAAATCAGCCATTTACACAAAATCAGCCATTTACACCCTAAACTTCCAGTTTAGGGTAAAAACTGTTTATTTGCAAAAATAATATCTACATTGTCATAAATACCACTTCCTAGGAAGTGGATGGAAAGTTAGTTCAGCATTAGGACATCCTAAATAGGTCACACATTTGCATGTATTGAGCCATTGTTTCTTGTTTCTAGTGTATACAATTTCTGTATACAGTTTTTTTTTTTTACCCAAGAGAATCCCTACATATAAAGTATGGTATGAAAAATGTAGGAATGTTCTATCTCAAAGGTTGCGATCTACAAATTCAACTTTTTCATATTTTATTATTTATGTTTAAATTTAAGTTCATAAAACACTCCTGCAGGTTTACAATTGTGGTTTATCACAAAGCCTAGAAATTTTATGCACAACAGGAACCAGTAATAGTTTTTCAATTCAGTGCTGCTGTAGAAGTAATACAAACACTGAATTTCTAGATTATACAATGGAATAATTATTTGTATAATATTTATAAAAATGGACTACTTATAAGCGAAAATAAACTCTAGACATAGTACATAGAAAACTTAGAACCAGAATGAAAAGTGTGGCACCTCAGAAATAATAATAAAGTAATTCTTTATTTGCATTGTATATTCTCCATTGTGGTACTTCATTGATAATGTCAGTGCGTGTGTTTTAGTTAAGAGGTGACCAACAAGGAAAGAAAACAAGTGTGATGTCTTTGTATAACAGTTCACTTCTGAACCTCCTAGTCAGTCTGTAGATGTTCTGGTGTGATGGATTAGCCACAGCCTCTCAATTCAGCTCTACCCAGAGCCCACCAGCTCTACCTCTTTAAGATAATAATGAGATTTGCACATTCATTTTCGTGCCACTTTGCTCATTTGTTTGAATACCAAACAAATGCAACATTGGACAAGAGAAAAGAAAAACCAATGTGTGAAATACGAAAATCTTTCTTTCTTTCACCGTGGCCGCAATTTTAGCTACACTTAGAGGAGAAGAATCTCGCCATTTTGCCTGCACTAAGAGGAGGTACATTGAGTGCAGGCAAAATGGCGAGATTCTTCTCCTCTAAGTGTAGCTAAAATTGCGGCCGACGTTTATTGTTTATTCATGGCTATGTTTTTAGGCAAAACTGTAAGTGAGCCCACTCCCTTGGCTGAAAAGCAATCACAGACACATGAATGGTCTTCGGATGCTATACTGTTGGCATAACACAGGACTGATGGTAGAGCTTACCTTGTTTTCTCCTGATTAGCCTTTTTCCGGGTGTCCCAAACAATCTTAAAGGGGATTCATCAGAGAAAATTACTTTACCCCAGTCCTCAGCAGTCCCTCCCCATACCTTTTGCAGAATATCAGACTTTCCCCAATGTTTTTCCTGGAGAGAAGTGGCTTCTTTGCTGCCCTTCTTGACACCAGGTCATCCTCCAAAAGTCTTATCCTCACTGTGGGTGCACTGTGGGTGAGCAAGCTCTTCACTAGGAGACGCTCCTGGCGCTTGCTGTACTTTCTTGGTCGCCCTGACGCATTCGTTACAACAATTCAACCTCTCTCCTGGAAGTTCCTGATGATAGACGACAAAGGAAGGGATTATTTACAGTGAGGACAATAAAGGTATGGAATTCACTGCCAAGGGAGGTGATGTTATCAAATACATTAGATGCCTGGATATTTTCTTAGAAAGGCATGACATACAGGGCTATAAATAGAATATCATTAATATTTTAGAGCTTCTTGATCTAAGGGGAAATCCGATTGCCTCTTGGAGTGAAGAAGGATTTTTTTTCCCCTGATGGCAGAATTCGAAGTAGCTTAATTAGAGTTTTTTGCCTTCTTTTGGATCAAGACTAGGAAGGTTAGGGAGAAGGGTTGAGCTTGATGGACTTAGGTTTTTTTTCAACTTTATGAACTATGTAACTATGATTTAGGTGTAATCTTACTAGCACCAATGTCAGCTGGTCCTTTTGGGGCAGGGCTGAAATGCAGTGGAAATGATTTTTTGGGATTAAATTTGTTTTCATGGCAAAGAGGCACTTTGCAATTGATTGCAATTGAGAGTATATGCAGTATATGCAAATTGCCATGATCTAAACTGAGGCAGCAGACTTTGTGAAAATTTATATTTGTGTTATTCTCAAAACTTTTGGCAATGACTGTATATATTGTGATCAAAAATCGTAATCCAAGAGACTAGCAGGGGCCAGCAGCCAGAGCTGGTAATAAAATAAGATGGGGTCAGGAGCCAGAGTGGGTAATGAGACGAGCCGAGGATAGGAGTATGGAGGTGAGTGAAGTCAGAGTCAAAGCCAGTCATCAGGAGCCAGCAGGGAAGTCAGCCAGGTCATAAATAGGAATGCACTTGGTAGCTGGAAACAATGCAAGGAAGGGAGGTAACGAGCCTTGCTGCTTAAAAACCCTTTGACTGAGTAGAAAAGGTGCTGGCTGTTAGCAATCAAGTGTGTTACGTGGTAACTAAAAAGGGGCTGTTCATTATCAAACATCTGAGTAACCGAGGATGCTTCGGAGGTAGCGGGTTCTACTGACAAGCCTGCTACCTCTAAGCTGAACAGACCATGCGGCAGGCTGCGCTCCTGGCAAGATGGCTGTGCATGGTCATGTGTGCATATTGCTTGACCTGCTACAGCCTCGTTCACATCCTATATTAACTCTGAACCTTATTACTACCCATGGTTGCTTAACTTCCTGTATTGTTACTGAGATATTATGACATTTTCCTGGTCTGACACAGCTACATTTGACCTTGTCTCCTGATTTGGCTTCTGAAGTTACAGACTGGTTTAACAGCTATCTTGACCTTACTTCATGTATTTAGACTTCAGTCCACGACTGAGGCCTTTCCGGTTCCAGTTCCCAGCTCTGACACTGCCCTTTTCTGCTACACAGGATCTGTCTCAACAGCATCGTTATGTTTAAAGTTAGTAGACTAAACCTGTCACTGATCCCAGTCAGGGCTCATCCTACCATAAGCAAACATATGCCCAGGTTTTCATATTATAACATAATATGCTATTTTTTAAACAAACATGAATTAAACATCTCATTACAAACAGTGAAAGTGTACATAAGTACTTGTTTTGGATTGTATATGCTGGTGGATGGCATTAGAAACCTAACCTAATTAAAAAAAAAACAATGGCACCCTCTAGTGGAAACCTTTTAAATGAAGGTAAAATACATATCCATAAGAGCTGCTGAATTCTAGTAGTAATATTTTTACAGAGATAAACCTGTTCCAAGCAGGTAGACTTAATTGCCACAATCTGTCTATTTTTCAACAGAACTTGAAGATATACTTTATATGCCGACCTAGTCCCTCTATCTTAGACAAATTTAGGTTATGCCCAAAATGTTAAAGGGGCAGTCTAATGTCTCTGACACCCCGTCTTGTGAAAAATGCAGATTCGAATAGTATTTTAATATTCATTCTTTCAAAACAAAAAATAAACTTGACGGAGAAGAGTGTGCACTGCAGCAGCAGATGCCTTCCTCCGTTGTCTGAAGCAGTCAATAAGTGGCAGGAAAGTGCGCATGTGATTTTGAACAGACCGCTGCACATGACATTTCCCTGTGCCAACGTTGAAGCTTTTGCATTTAGCTGAAAGAAACAATTACATATGGTCATTAATTTGCTGACCCCCCCCCCATGCATTTGTAGAATGATGACACAGTTATCATGTGCATTGAAGTGCATATGATTGCTGTTATCGAGTTTAAGTAATCACAGTCCAAGTTTATTGAGGGAATTGTTTATTTCAAAACAAGACACCATCCCAAATTTATATTTGAAAAAGTTAAAAGTTGTTATTTGCGTCAAAGTAACAGTGAGGATCACAATATTTTGTAAGAAATGCTCCACTTAAGATTCAGAACTACAACTGTCAGAAAGGTGTTATTTAATGTAACAGTACCATATCTGAGGCTGAAGCCTTGGTGAAAGACATTTAAGGATAAACTAGGAGAGATGTTTTTCTGCTTATCACTTTCTCATTCCGTTGTATCATTTTTACATGTAGTGCTAGGACTTTTTAAAATTATTTATTTATTTTATCGGATTAAGCTCATTATTTCGAACAGGGGGGGACCTAACTCAAAGTCACATGATAGGCCAAAGGATCATGACAGGCAGCAAATCAGAGAAGTCAAAGGAATAGCCGAAATAAAAAAAACAGAGAGACCAAACCAAGAAGCACACCCAAAGATACTCGCGTGGGGGCTGAAGAAAAATAGTAATTTGTCCCTGAATTTCCCTATGTTATTAAGTATAACTAATCATTCCCATTGCAATTGGAGGGTCAGTGGGGACTGGGGACTCTTTTGCTGTTGCTGGTCTGCCTGGACCCCCAGTTCCCCTGTGATCGTGCATTTTTTTAACGAAGATGTACCAGGTACATCTTTCTTTTGAAATACATAGTACGTCCTTGGTCTCGAAGGGGTTAAATACAGAATTGGATATTCTGGCATTTATGTAATATAATCCATATTGCTAGATCATGTAAGATTGTTACATTAGAAAAGTATAAACGTTCCAGATAATTTCTAATTCTTTTTTATTCTAGTTGAATACATTTTTGCCTTTATTCCAGTTGTGCCTATCCGTGATTTTACTGCCATTTTTTTAATTTTAAAGATTTTAAATATTTATTATAGGGGTCTATTTATATAGAATTGTATACAAATGTATATACTTTTTTTTAGACAGAATGAATTGTATGACATCAAATTTGATGTTAGGCAGCAAGTAAACCTTTCATCCTCCAAGCTGATGTGTTAGAAGCAGGAAAAAATGGGCAAGCATAAGGATCTAAGTGACTTTGACAAGGGCCAAATTGTGATGGCTAGGTGACTAGGTCAGATTATCTTCAAAACGGCAACTCTTGTTGAATGTTCCTGGTCTGCAGTGGTCAGTACAGCTCAAAATGCTAAAAAAGTTAACGCTGGTTCTGATAGAAAGGTGTAAGATCACACAGTGCATCGCACTTTCCCTAGTCCACAGACTCAGGCAGTCTCCCTCACACACACAGACTCAGGCAATCTCACACACACAGGCTCAGGCAGTCTCTCTCACTAAGGCACTCACACATAAATAAGTAACATTTACTGTAAAAATTTGCTAAAGCTGTTAAGTATATATATATATATATATATATAATAATATATATATATATTACAAATCTATGGTGCCTCTTTTGATGTTTTATTAATTGCCTTTGTCACATAAAAAATCCCAATCAATAATCTAAAAAGCACCAGTGCATACTTTTAATTACCATTAATTAATGCTAATTGCCATTGTATTAATATATTTATAATATATACAATTTATACATTTACCATGAATTATAAATGTTTATTTTATTAATAATAAAGAAAAAAACATACGCAATACCATAGTCACATAACAAAAAACCACAATCAATCTAAAACGCACCAGTGGATACTTTTAATTACCATAACCCCCCAGATATGCCACTATGCTGTGAGGACGGAGGAATGGTGGAGTCCGATATGCAGGGAAGAAACCCCAGGAGAGAGTGAGAACAGGATAGTCGAATAACAAGCCGAGTCAAACGCAGGAGACTGTGACAGCATCTCCAGAGCCTTCACCTTTTTCTGCTGTAACCACAGGAGGGTCAACTTGGCTTTGTGTTTAGGGTCATTGTCATGCTGGACAGTCTAAGAGTGTCTCGAGGCGTAGCTTTCGTGCGGAAGAATCCAAATGTCTGCCAGTATTTTCTCATCAGTGAGTCACCATCATGCTTCACAGTGGGCATGGTATTCTTTTCCCTCTAGGCCTTGTTGACCCCTCTCCAAACATAGTGCTTATGATTGTGACTATACAGCTCTATTTTGGTCTCTTTAAAATTACAGTGTGCCAGAAGATGTGAGGCATGTCAAGGTGTTGTCGGGCATATTGTAACCAGGCTATTTTGTGGCATTGGCGCAGTAAAGGCTTCTTTCTGGCAAGTGTTCAAGTGTCATCATATTGTGATCCTTGAAATAACCACACTGTCTTTTTTCAAGCGCAGCCTATATTTCTCCTGAGGTTACCTGTGGGTTTTTCTTTGTATCCTGGACAATTCTTCTGGCAGTTGTGGCTAAAATATTTCTTGGTCTACCTTACCTTGGCTTGGTATCAAGAGATCCCAAAATTTTCCACCTCTTAATAAGTGATAGAAAAGTACTGAATTGCATTTTCAAGACTTTGGATATCTTTTTATATCATTTTCCATCTTCAGAAACTTTCATTACCTTGTTATGCAGGTCTTTTTATTATAACAAACTCTATGACTATTTAAACACATATACTAGTTGCAATTTAAAACTATGTAAACTTATCAGGGCCATTTGCATAATATCTGTTATCATTATGATAAAGGAGCCAAACAACTATACGATAATAAATGGCTTCATATTATAACTAGCCTTAAATAAAATATCTGCATGATCAGTCATATTTTCAACATCAATGCCAACATTTCACAATTTCTGCCACGTTATGCAAACTTTTGAGCACAACTGTGTGTGTGATCATTGTTTAAAACAGCTAGGCAGTGCCCTGAAACAGATTGTCTGTGCCATCTTTGCCCCCAAACAGCCTACCTGTTCCATCTTTTCTAAGCAGCGTGTCAGTCCCCCTAAACAGCCTGCCTAAACATTCATGCTGACATACACTTACACATTCATGGTAACATGCAAACCTATGTATACATTCTCATTCTAACATACATACTAACTATTCTGTCCAGTAATATTTGCTCACACACAGTCTTCCAGGTTGCAGAGACAGCTCAGACACAAGGAGGGTTAAATAAAAGGCTGGTGCCTGTTTTTATTTTTTTCAAGATAGGCACAACAGAACAAAACAAATCAAAAACAAAATCCTTACTCTTATGAGCACTAACTAAACAAAGTTCTCCAACCTTACATATCTCTCTCTCCCTCTCTCTGCCTCTCCTTCCCCCTCTCTCCCCTTCTCTTATTATAATTATTCCATACATATGTAATGAGATGACCATCCTCCCAGGAGGACAGTCTGGCCCTTGTTGGATGCACAGGGTGTTGTACAAAGCTGTGGAATATCATGACTTGATATAAATCAATAAATAATAATAATGGGCTTTTCTAGTATACTTTGGCATACTTTTAAAAACTCTTGGGGCCCTTCTAAGGGAAAAGAGGGTACAAACCAGCTAAGGACATTTCTCCATCGTGTTAATAGGCATGGTTTTTCTATAAAGCCACAAGAAAGCAAATATTGGAGAATCTCTTGATTGGCAACTTACTATTAATTGTGTGTTGTAGTTTGTGCGTGGCTTGCCTGGATTAGCATACCGTCAGTGAAGTGAAGTGCAGTAGTAAGAATTTACGTGGAATTGTGTTTGCATATATTAAATGTTTGCAGAAACATAGCATTGATCTGCTAGTTGGATACATACTTCAAAACTAATTTCATGCAAGCAGTAGATACAACCTTGTAAAAAACCAAGATGACTGTAGGCAGCCTACTATTGTATATAAGGAATATTCAATTTGTGGTTTAAAACTTTTTTCACATTGGTGTCCACTTGGTGGCAGATGTAGCCCTGTAATAAATAAAGGGCAACTGTTTGATGTTATGAGGGAAAAAGGAAGAACCAACTTCCTCTTTAAGGTTGGTCTGTGGAGACCCAGTGTTTTCATATTGCACTGTTACCAAGGTGCACAGCAGTTGTTGGAATCATGAACTAGGTTTTTCAACACAGTTCTATGGGGAAAAGATGTATGTAGTAACAAAACAACGCTTCTCAAAACAGGCTTTGCAAGCAAGGGGAGAAATGGTTTTACATAGGAATCCCACTCCCTCATATGCTTTGCTACATGAAAGTATTGTATCCCCAAATCCCCTTTTCATTCACATTTTCCATTAGCTTTCCTCTGTTCTGTCTTCCCTTTTCTATTATTATTCCCATACAATCCAACGCCCACCAGCTAAACAATATGTAATCCCCCACACAATTTCTCTCAATAGTATACACTTGGAAGGGGTCCATAGCAAATCTCCCATCTTCTACCCCCTTTCAAATCAGAACACGGGGGGGGGGGCTTGAGCGGTAGCGCTACTATGTATGTGCACAATTCTGCGCGTGAGCAGTATGCATTCTCCAGTGCGGGACAGAGGTAGAGATTGGGACATTTGGGAGGCATGCATTTATACCACAGGGTGATTATTGGCAGTATTCTGCTGGTAAAATCTGCCTAGATAGTAACACTATGTTGGATTCAAAAAGTTAAGTACACTTCTAGTTTTATTAGTGCAATAAACTTTTTTTCAGCTTTCTATTGAGCATAATCTCTAGTAAAAGTAGTTTGCGCCAAGGATAAATACTTATTATGTAATAAAAAGGACATGCAAGGCATGCAGCTTTATCTCACAGAGTTTCCACACACCCGATGACCTATATTAAATCAATCCTCTTGTAAGAAGTTAAGGTTTTCTAAACAATGTTACACCTCAGGCCTTAAGCAGTGATCCTCCCCATGAGCTGACTTTATGTCTGACGATCTAAGAGGAGGAGTGAGAACATGGTTGCTAATGGGAATGAACTTTGTGACATTCAGAAGTTCAGACATTCTGTGGCAACAGCTGCCCAATGATGACATTGCGACTTTTCAGTGGATGACAACATACCTTACCGTGAATGCTCATTCAGATTCTCTACATAGACACTGAAAACAGCAATATTGGATCTGCATTTAAAAATAAATTTAAACCTTCCTGGCATGGAGCTCAGTATACTTGAGAGTACCTAATCCTATTCCTTTTTCTTATTATCCACATCTCTGTGGAGCGCACAGACGTCCAATGGCTGCCCCAGGGAATCTGGAGCATGGGGGGGAAAAGTCAGATGGCATATAGGGGGTATGAAGCATATCAGGGGGGCAGATTGGCAAATAGGGAGTAATAAGGCATGTCTGGGGGCAGAGTGGCATATAGGGGTATAAGGCATATCAGGGGGTATAAGGCATATCTGGGGCAGAGTAGCAAGCTGTGGGGCATATGTGCATAACTCGGTGGAGGTTGGCAAATAAAAGGAAATAAAAACAAAAAATGCATTTTTCTCATAGTTTTTAATAAATATGAAAAAAAAAGTTTACATGTGAATTAACATTTACTAGTAAAACTTTTTCTTATAGGGTAGCCTTATATTCAGGCATTTTCTTTTTTTTCTAAATAAATATTAAAATTTTGGGGTGTTGTCTTATAATCAGGGTCATCTTATAATTGAGCAACTAAGGTTAAAATGGCTGGATCAAAACATGCAAAATACTGTATTTTTGGTTTAGATGATTTGAGTACATTAACCCCTTGATTAATTTACGTCCGGGCACGTCACGTGAAAACAAACCGTTTACGACAATTGACGTGACAGGACCGTCATGAATTCAAACGGGTGAAGAAAGCAATCTACGTTCGCTTTCTGCACCCAAGGTATTAGTGATTTCAAAATGGCATCAGCCCCTTGCTCTCAATGATTCCTGAGGTTTGCTTATTATTATTATAGAAAATTTATAAAGAACTCTAGAACTGTAACCCCACCCACTACTATGACTAAAAAGGGGTCTGACTGTAACTATTCATTAAGCTCAAGCCTTCCTTTGCACCGCCTTCTCGAAGCCCTTCGTGGTCAAGGTTGATGTCTCTAAAATTGGCATAGGGGCAGTCATGAGTTCCTCTTCGTTTACTAATCTCCCTGGTCCCTCCCCCCGTCTAGCCTACCTTATCTACGCAGCATCGCAGGGGTTAACAGGAGCGGAAAATCCATAGGTTTGCCGTCAGGAGTTAAAGGTCTGTGCGAGCGACTCTTTTGGTCACCATCAGGGGCCTCCTCTAGCATCAACCAATCAGGCCAAGTTCCCCGTCAGGAGTTAAAGGGCCGCGCAAGTGACTCTATTGGTCGCCTGCAGGGGAGGATGTCATTTTAAGACTTATTAAGCATACTGTTCAAATCAATTGTAGGTAATAAACGCACATACCTCCCAAACATCCAATTTTCAGAGGGACAATGCCTGAAAATTGGGACTTGATTTTGCAGGCAGTATGGATCATAGGGCAGTTGGGAAATCCTCAAATTTTCCCTGACCAACCTAGAGAGCTGTAAAATCAATGATGCTGTTGACCTCCATTGCAGCTCTCACAAGGTGGCTCTTTGAGTAAGATAGGATGATCCCAACAAAGTGTACCAGTTTAGACACCTGAAATATTGGATGCATTAAAAAAAAAACAGAAATCTTCAATGAGATTCAATTACAACGTTAAAGGTAGCTTGGTAGCTGATGGCAGTTTCCCTTTCAAAATCAGAACCTTAACTCAATATGTTTTCTTTCATGCTTTAGGTAAAAACAAACTTCTGTCTGCTGTTACAGTTAGACAGCATTTGTTTAGTGCTTGCAGTAGAGATCAACATCATTGATCAAGTTTGTGTCCTGAGATCAAAGGTTCTTTTACAGCTGGGAATGGGCTGCCAGATTACAAAAATAGCTCAGCTGAGAAAAGGACTATCTATTTTTGTGAACTATGTCGAATTGTATAGGAATGTGGACCTCAGTGGTATAGTTGGGTGGGACGTCAAAACGTTTCCACTGTGTTGGCACTACAAGTATAGTAACCAGTTTCCATAATGTTTTTGTGATAGCACCCATCCATAGGTTTATCAGGTTGTTAGGCCAAACCTTGGGGCTAAAAGGCCACATTTTGGGACATGCACCTTTAAGTTTTCAGCTTGGAATTTTGACATCTTGTCATCCTGCCCTTATGTTCTATTTAAGACATCATTGAAGCCGGCCAATTCAGGGTATTTCAATGCTGGCAATTACATTTTATTGGTTTTACAAGCTTTGTATTGTCATACACAGTGTCTATCAGAATACATGTCAAAGACATGCAAAAATGTATTTGTGTGTGTACATTCTTCATCTTCATTTACATGAATAGTTTAGTAATATAAGAAGAAGTATATAATGAAAAAAAGGTGACTTTACAGCTTGAACGTGAGGATATATAGTTGCATACTTATCACATATATTATCACAAATTGGGTGATGAAAAAAGTAAACCAAATACTTTTATACCAAATGAATATATGTATAAATCAATAACATGTCTATTTAGCCATATGTGGCTAATTTGCTGCATAACTGAAGAGTTATAATGGTGTAAAAGGAAAAAACAATTATTGTCATCATATAGAACTATTTATTTGACAATATAAACTTGTTGCTTTCTCACCAGGGAGTCAAGACCTTAGAGTATAGGTTGGGGTGTCAGTTGGGTTATATCATTTAGCCTAGTGATTAGCAAAACCTTTTGCCATTTGTACTGCTTTTTAGTAGCTGGCACTTGTGTTACAAACGTGTATCAGAGTTTCTTGGCTAATAGTGTCAGCCTTTTGACCTTTGGCGTAATATTTGCTGGCTTTTTGCTAACCGATCACATGTAATGGAAGCTGGCGGAGCTGACGTCAACCGGAAGGAGAGGATATCCCTTGCAGGGTCGGGCCGATTACACACATAGCAATCCCCAATGCAAGTCTATGGAGATTATGAAGTGTGATCAGTGCAGGGGGATCACAGGGAAGAGAGTAAGTAATAACGTTTCCCCCCTTCCCAAGGGGAAAAAGAAATATATGTTTGTTTTTTTTAAAATTACTAAAAATATAATTTTAAAATAAATTAAAATAAAAACAATAAAGTGAGCTAAGTGATTTCATTGTTACATCACCGGCATCCACATTGCACCTAAAACAGCGCAAAAATAAAAAAATACAAAACATAAAAATAATTTTAAAAACTATGTAAGGGATGGATGAAGATAGAAACATATGTCTATAATCAAGGGATGTTGCCAAACAAATTTGATCATTGTTGAACATAAGCACCTAAAGTGTAGAAGAAATTCAAATCAATTTTTTTTAGATGTTTTGCATACTAGCATGGATAATTTTGCATGTTTCTATAGTTTCAAATGAGAGAGCTATTTGTTCTGAAAAAATCAATATGTAATTTGTGTGGGTACATGGGAAAGGGGAATCTTAGTGAAACCCACATAAGGTAAAAATGGCAAAACAGCTCTGGGACAAAAGGTATCAAAAACCACTGTGACCGAAGGGGTTAATGATCTGTATGGTGGAGTCTTTGGGATCCTTACGTTTGTTAAGCTTTTCAAGCTCATAGAGTTTGAGTAAAAGTGATTCTTTACTTTTTTTTAGGTGCTTCTTCAAATGAGTTGGTAAGCTAATAAATATCAGGGATCTAGTTCTCATTAAAGTAATTGGCTAGGTGTGATTGTATTGGCTTTTTTGTGTTCGTTTTAGATGTCATTTAGTTTCCAGACCCCTTTATCAGCAAAGGGATGTATTACTTGATGACACATAGCGTAATTGGGGCATTGTCTGACCAGTATATCACGCTGACCCTGCAGTCCATCACCACTTGTAGTATGTTCTTATCTAGGAAGATCAATCCTGAAGTATGTTTTACGTGGGGCAGAGTTTTCCCTCTCAGAAGGATGGAGCACTCTCCATGAGTCATAAAGGTGATATAAATGGAGTAGGTCAGACATCCCTGCCCCTACATAAGGGGGTTTATGGTGGTATTAAGGTCTACACAGCATGATTCAACCTTTTTTTTACACTTATTCACTTAAATAAGTAACCTAGAAGAAGAAGAATTGTAATAGAGTTGATTGAGCAAATTAAAATTGGATACCTTCCCAGTGGGTCCGAATACCTTTGCATTAATGAACAAAAAAGTTTTGAAATTAGAATGGAAACTCTTGTAGTTTTTGTTAGGAGGAAAAGTGCCAGGGAAAGTCTTTGGAGTACAGTTTGAGAGTTTTAGATTATTTGAAGTGTGTTTCTTGGATACAAAGGATATGTGCTTTCCTTCTCTTAGTTTCGTGTCTTATGTGTCTTAGGTGTGTGAAGAGCAGCATGGCACAGATAATTATCTTTCCAGTTGGTGGGTCTAGGAATATGTGTTTGTGCGTGTATGAGGACGTAGAAACAACATTGGAAAAGGGCCGGTGGATTCTTCGTTTACTTTGGGATAGTCCTCCAAGTCCAAGCAGGTCCTAAACTATGTGGGAGCTTGGGACGGAATCTTGAGTAACAACCGATATGTTAAGAACAATATGATGCGTTT
This sequence comes from Spea multiplicata, assembly GCA_009364415.1. Lineage (NCBI taxonomy): Eukaryota > Metazoa > Chordata > Amphibia > Anura > Pelobatidae > Spea > Spea multiplicata. The sequence continues at coordinate 17,596 of VKOC01047756.1, forward strand.
GAACGGAATAACAGATTATTGTTCAAAGCTTTACTCCTGGGTTCATGCCTTTGTTTTTGGTGTCCAGTCTCTGAGGAGTTCCTTGGGGGCTAAAAGTGTTGATCTGGATTGAAAATCGCAGAGACTTGTCAATTGTTGAAAAATCCAGGCCCCAAGATGCAATGGTTATGAGGCTTTCCTTAGGGGATAAAATGGTTATTGTAGCACTGTTTCGCAGAGCCACCAGATGGATAGGATAACCCCCAATGATGTAGAATGTGATGCGAGTGATGCTGTGTGGGGAGCAAAATCCCTCCAGCGCTGTAAAGTAAGTTGTGTGAGGTCTGCAAGTAAGATAACTTGTTGAAATTGTGGCGGTAAGGTTGGTTTTAGTCTTGCTCGTTGCATAACTTTGTCCTTTTTGTCACAGTAGTGGATGCGTGTGAGGACATCTCAGGGGAGGTTAGCTTTGATTACTTTGTGTTTTGATACTCGATGGATGTGATCCATGTGATGTCACAATGTCTTGGATATCTTGTTTTAGCTGTTCTCTCATCTCCTGGAGGAGGCTCTTAATTGCTTGTGAGGTGATTTGTTTGTGTAGTTCACATCATGTTTGTTACTCGTTGGACACGGTGGGCTCACGCAAGAAGTTACATTGTGGCCTGTGGATGTGTCACAATCCTCCTCTGTTTCCTTTGCTAGGCCAGCATCTTCTAGTAAGGCTTTTTTCCTAAATTTGGGCTCAAATTAATTTGCCATATTTGCGAATTTTCATGGTGATGCCCTGACACATAGCTCTGGTTCAGTTAAAGAAAAATGAGTCTTTTCAGCTCAGATTGATATAATGGCTAATATGTGCGGGAGCTCTCTCCCTATGCATCTTGCATGGTCCCCATTCAGAAGATGCCCCACACAGGCTAGTATTTTAACTTTTTCCATGCACTAATTCTACCAACAGCCTTTGTCAAAGTATGTTGTAGTAGACTCTTTTGTGGTTTTCTTTTACACAGATTGTAATTAAGGTATGGATTTACAGCTCCAGGTATGTGTCACAGCCAAAAAACACTGGCACCCAACATTCTAGCCTGGATCAAAGCCTTATATGTTAAAGTTGCCTTTCGAATTGGAGTTAATGGGATTCTCCTATGCTTACTTTGCTGACAAGACAGGGGTGTCCACTTTCCCCATTACTATTTGTACTATTCCTAGATGTGTTCCTGAGTTCACTTTTTATTAGTGATCACACAGCCTTGACCTCTGGCCTCGCTGAGTGTTATTGTCAATTAAGCAACTTTAAGGTGAATTCTACAAAATTAGATGTTTACATTTTTACTGAGCTCCAGAAGCATAAGCCATATAAAAAGAATTCACATTTAGGTGGCGTAGAGCTGCCCATATAGACATAGGGGCACTGCTGACTCAATATCTCAATCAAATCACAAATTACCTCTCAAGCTGGATTTTCCTCACTTTACAAGGATAGGAAAGGTAAATGTTTTAAAAATGAACATATTACCAAGTTAATGTTATATGTGCTACACGCTGAGTGCAATCAACAAGCTTGTTTTGCTAAAAAAAAGACCTAGACTAAGTTTCACCCCACTTTTCAGTGACCCAGAGAGCATGGGAACAGCTTATGCATTTCATCAAATTGAGCCCAGATCAATTACATCACAAATAATCCAATTTTTACCAAATATGCACTCTAATGAATTTAGACATATTCTGCACGGAGGGAACAGGAATTGAATATTTTACACTTACTGATTGGGAGTGATCTGAAGATACCACACCAGCACCACATTTTTAATATGTAAAATGTGTTTCAATTCCATAGCTGAGGTTGACTTTATTATTTCAAACACCACAGCAATGGGAGAAAACATTAGGACTCATGCACCATTGGTTTATTAGCATAGTTTGTACTAGTATAATACAAACTATATTGTATATGTTTCTTACAAGGTGGTACAGTGTCTCAGCACATGCCTTACATTTTTATACATAGACTCACTGGCCACTTTATAAGGTACACCTTGCTAGTACTGGCTTGGACCCCCTTTTGCCTTCAATCTTCCTGGCATACTCTCCACAAGGTGCTGGAAACATTCCTCAGACATGTGACATGATGGCATCACGCAGTTGCTGCAGATATGTCGGCTGCACATCCATGATGCAAATTTCCCGTTCCACCACATACCAAAGGTGCTCTATTGGATTGAGATCTGGTGACTGTGGAGGTCATTGGAGTACAGTGAACTCAATGCCATGTTCAAGAAACCAGTTTGAGATGATGTACGCATTGTGACATGGTACATGATCCTGCTTTAAGTAGCCATCAGAAGGTGGGTACACTGTGGTCATAAAGAGATTGACATGGCCAGCAACAATACTCAGGTAGGCTGTTGCATTTAAATGATGCTCAATTGGGACTAAGGGGCCCAAAGTGTGCCAAGAAAATGTCCCCCACACCATTACACCACCGCCACTAGCCTTAACTGTTGATACAATGCAGGATGGATCCATGTGTTTAAGTTCTTTACGCCAAAGTCTGACCATGTCATCTGAATGTCGCAGCTGGAATCGAGACTCATCAGACCAGGAAACGTTCTTCCAATCTTCCATTGTCCAATTTTGGTGAGCCTGTGCGAATTGTAGCCTCAGTTTCCTTAGCTGGCAGGAGTGGCACCTGGTGTGGTCTTCTGCAGCTATAGCTCATCTGCTTCAAGGTTCAACGTGTTGTGCGTTCAAATATGGTATTTTGCATACCTTGGTTGTAACGAGTGGTTATTTTTGTAACTGTTGACATCAACAAGGCATTTTCATCCACACAACTGCCGCTCAGTGGATATTTTCTCTTTTTCAGACTCTGGACATGGTCCTGTGTGAAAATCCTAGTAGATCAGCAGTTTCTAAAATAACTCAAACCAACAACAATGCCATGTTCAAAGTCACTTAAATCCCTTTTCTCCCCCATTCTGATGCTCGGTTTGAACTTAAGCAAGATGTCTTGACCATGTCTACATGCCTAAATTAATTGAGTTGCCGCCATGTAATTGGCTGATTAGCTATTTGTGTTAACAAACAATTGAACAGGTGTACCTAATAAAGTGGCCAGTGAGTGTATATGATGGTTTTAACCAGTGCTACAACAATTTGGGACCACCATAGTAAAGTGGTGTAAAATGTAATTTTTTCTTTGTGTCAATCTGATTAACAGTGGTGGGCTTAGGGTTAGTGTGTTCATTATGTAAAACAGATAGCTCAAACTCCACAGACTTACACATACATACACACTATCTACCGCCTCTCCCCCACACCACTAACTCTATTTTATTCAGGTTTATTCCTGACACTCTAGCACTATACACTGACACTTACTCATACTAACACCCACCCACACAAACATAAAATACTAACACATACTCATGCTAACACCATACACTAACATACTCATACTAACATCATATGCTGACACACACACTTATGATAACACCATAAGCTAACATACCCATGCTAACACAAAATATTAACAAGCTCATGCAAACACATACACTAACACACGCAGATACAACCAATTGGCCCATCTAGTCTGTCCATTTTTCTTTTATGAAAAACCTCAAATTTGTTTATACTTCTAAATGTGCGCAATATAGGCAGCTGAACTAGCAGTCTTTAATGGTTTGTTAGAATCGTAATATGTGCTATTGTGCAGTAAAGAACTGTTGACAATGCATAATAGAGATGAAATTGTTATCCCTGGAATTCTATGCACTATACAGTACATGTATAATGAACACTGGACAGCTAACATAGCTATGGAAAGTCAATAGACACACGTTTACAATGACCAGATAAGGTTTCAAAGGCCTGTAATTTGAAACAAAATCCAGTTGAGAGCACTCTCATTAAGAAGACTTTTGTTCTTAGAGGCTCCTGACAACCTTGGGTTTTAAAATGAAACACAAGCCATCATATGTCCTTTATTACATATAATAGCCTTTAAATGTATACCCCCCTTTCTCACACATATGGGATCATCTCAATCCCTTCACCCAGCTCCACGGCTTGTAGCCAGAATATGTGTTTGCAGCGTGTATGTCCTGCTTACAAGCATTTGATCCACCTTATCTAACGTATCTATCCAATAATCTTCTCTCTGCAATACAAATGTAGTCTAATTCCTACTACTAATTTTAGCAGCCATTTTTTCAGATATTAAATCGCAATATTGTTTGTTATGCCACCAAGTAGAGAGGCATAGGTTCAGTAGCTGGCACAGGGAGTGCGAGCTGCATTGCAGAAAAGAGACCTCAAGGTAAGTGGGGAGAGGGACTAGTGTATGTGTGTATGTACCGTATTTGTACTGTTGTGTTAGAATCAGTATTGTTTATAAAATGGGATTTGATGTACATAAGTCACAAGTATAGACAAACTTAACTTTTATCTTACACTGCCAGAACCGTATCGCTCACTGTTATGTTGTTTCTGCACCTTACCTTACCGTATATGCAGCATTTTTCATCCATCTTGTTGCCACTCTAAGCTTGATCCAGTTCCAGCTGATCAAACTAAGCTAACAGAGCTAGAGCAGACCCTTTTTTCTTACTGAATCAGTATCATTTCTCTATTAAACAAATACAAATAAATCCATGAGCCTTGATACGTGTTTTTTTTTTTAATTCTTTCCATTCTGGAAAAGGGGAAGGCTTGTCACAATTATAGATCCCTGTATGATAGCAGGACCATACGTTTTTCTTGCATGAATGCCAGCTCATCTCACAAAAAGGGCAGCATGCTGCCACTTTAATTTTTTTGCGGTAGTTGTCTAAATGTAGACATCTGCATTTTTATTCTGACTCTTAAAACTAGAGAAGCTGTTGGCCTGTCTAAGACTGGTCACCAATTTTCTAGTGTCTGCAGAGGACACCTACACAATAAAGACATGAGACTCTCTCTTCAAACAAAGATGACAGCCCCACTGGATGATAATCACAGCAGAATAGGCTGGTCCAAAGCCCCTTGCCTGTGACCTTTGATTTTACACCACTGATTAGATGCAAACTTCATTATATAGGTCTAGAATTAAATTAGACCTATTGAAATGGTTGGGGGGAGGATAAAAGACCTTAGATGACATTTAAAGTACTCTCCTTATATATTTCATCTTGTTTACAAACAAGATTTAGCTTTGGATCTAAGTATAAGGAAGAATACACATATCACATGACTAGCTAGCAAGCAAACTATGGGAATTAAATAAATATATACGGCATTTCAAAATGAGATTTTAATGGTCCTACCTTGCAACTGAAGACCATACTCTCCAATATGTAAATGAAAAATGTAGTAAAGTCAATAAATATTGCAACATTATCTCATATTTCAGTGTCCCTCTATCAAGGACACTTGGACTGTGCTGCGACATCCTAATACACCTCATCATGGCAGACCTTACAAGGGGGTAATTTTAAAATTGTGGATCACCATGAGAAGCATTTTTAAGTGTTATGCTTTAGTTCACCAGAAGAGTGCCTAGAGTAACAAAGGTTTTATGCAGCATTTAAGCTATATTTGGATTCCTCCTGTTTTCCAATTATGAGTGCCCATATTCTATGCACCACGCTTTCAGTAAATTTATGTTTCACATATCATTACTTGGGAATTCTCTGGGTTTCACCCAGAGTCTCTAGGTGGAGCTCTGCATCACCATATTTCTGTGTCTTTCTGCTCCGTTTCTGATTTACCCATGGCCCCCACTTGCCTAATTTCCAATCACATGACTGACCATGCGACTCCCGCCCACATGCACAGCTAGCCCCACAAACGCTTTTTCCTTACCCCCTCGAACAGGGAGAGCTCCGGAGAATTGCCAGATTTTACTATTTTATGACGTAAAGTCAGCAGGAGCGGTTGGCTTACAGGGAAACATATTGGAAGTGACAACTGACCTGGTTGAGCAAGAAAACGAGAGACAGACAGCGCGGAACTGCCGGAAAATGGCCGCTGCGGCACGAAACAGCTGTGCGTAATGACCTGGCAATGAAGAAAACACGAACTTACCTTATGAAAGATGGCAGCCGCACACCAGACGTAAGACGCAAGCTTTCCCCTGTTCAAGTTGTATGTGGCAATGTAACATGTTCACCCTATGTAAAACACCAAATATTCCCCAAAACGCCCATTTTACCTTTGTGCAGTTCCTGATTTGGCCATTTTTTTATGACAATGTAGGCAATCTTGACTCTGATCAGGTCGGGACTCATTTTACAGTAAAGATTGTAAACCCTTTAGATAGATTGGGAAAACTGAAAAAGAACTTATTTGTTTTATATCACTGTCTACAAGAAAGAAAACTTGCAATCCGTTATATGCAGAGATCCCCCAACAGACATGTCCCCAAGTTCTTATTGGCAATTTTCCATGACAAAGAAAGGTGTAATATTTTAGACATGCATTAGTGAGAGACACACATCTCTCTCCCACTTTACCCCATCAAGCAGCGTCAAAACGGCTTGTAATGGTGCCAAAATGGCTTGTAATGGCGGCTACATGTGACAACAAATCTAATGAATCCAAACAAATTTCCACCACTTTTGCAATTGGTGTTTGTTAGCTTTGTCAGAAAGTTAAAGAAAGTTATTTAGTTGTAGTTTTCTCTTACTATTTCATTTGGCATGTATGGGAAATTAATATGTGAAAAATTTGTCTTTTTTTTGTATTTTAATCATTATCTCACCTGATCGAATGCACAGTTTGTCTTAAGATAGGTATCTGCGAATAGTTTAACCTACATATAGATTTCCATAGGTCAAAGATAACCTGTATATATGGTTGTCAACTAAATATAAATATAGCAAAATCATGAAAATTAGGGGAAGGGGAATATACCAGGACTGCCAACTCTGCTAACTTAGAAGTGGGTAAAAAACCCTTACCGTTTTGAAATGTATCTGTCCAAGCCTCTGGCAAGCAAAGGGTTAAGCCCAGTATGTGTAT